>JABCMJ010008403.1:0-34454 GCA_014822125.1 Arbutus unedo
TATACTTATATAATACACGTATATTATAATACATATGTGTGTGTGTGTGTGTGTGTGTGTGTGTGTGCGCATTATATACATATATACATATTTATAATATACTAATATATAATATATCTATATATATATACTTAGATATATTATAATATATACTTATATATACTATATTATATTGTGTGTATATATATATGTATATATATATATATTATATGTATGTTTATGTATACATATATGTATATTTATATACATGTATATATGTATATACATATATATAGATACTTATAATATACTAATATATAATACATATAAGTATGTGTATATATATACACTTAGATATACATACATATATATATATATGTATACAATATTATATATATATATATATATATATATATATACTTATATATGTGTGTGTGTGTATACACACACACACACTTAGATATATATTTAGACAGTCCCCTTTTAATAAGAGATCTCTTATTTTGGTACGGTGTGGACTTCTTATTTTTTGACCAAATTTTGATGATCCGAACCGTTCAATGTGTTTAAAACATGTTTTTAAGGGTACCCGCAAAAAATCGGCTCAAAACAATATCGAGAAGGGCTTGATCTAAATAATTTTTTATAAATGTTGACAGAAATAATTTTATGAAAAATTGAATGGATCAAACCTTTCCGGATATTATTTTGAGCTGATTTCTTGCGCGTACCCTTACAAACATGTTTTAAACACATTGAACGGTTCGAATCATCACAATTTGATCAAAAAATGAGAGGTCCGCACTGTATCCAAATGAGGGATCCCTTATTAAAAGTTCACTCTATACTTAGATATATTATAACATATACTTATAATATATTATATACATATATATATATATATATATATATAATACACACACACACATAAATATATGGGGCATCTCTCTCTCTACCTCTTGACTCTCGACTCTTTCTCTCACCTTCCCACCCGACAAGAACCACCTCCTTCTTTCCATCACTCACTCCTTCACCTCCCATCAACCACCCCTACCCTGCTGCAGCCCTCCTTTACACAGCTCCATCATTCATGGCTATTTCAACTGTGAGTGTCGGTTCCACCGGAAAATCTCCACCCTCCATTTCGGGCCAACTTTTACCTGTAAAAATAGCTCTCTCCCTCCTCCAAGATCACACCACAATTGCTACAAACCCAGAGCAAGAAGAAGAAAGAAGAGAGAAAGAAGGAGGAGGAAACCGAAGAAAATTCGACGAACCGAACCGGTGTTCGAAACCCGACAAAACCACCACGAAGCTTCAAACTAATGTAAAATCCTATCCTAGAGTTTCCAGGTTCATGTTTCGGGTTGTTACGAGATCCCGTTGGAAGAAAAAATGGTGCCGAATATGGAGCCGGCATTCTGCCGAAAAAATTCCAACAACAAAGAAGAATACTATTTTATTTTGAAATCTTATATAATATATTACACTTAGCCCCCCCCCCCCGGCCCCAAATCCTATAATTCTACTTGTACTACAAATATTGTCACTTTTGGTATAATTATAAGAATTTCTATTTTGTTAAATAAAATTACAGAATCGCTCTTATAATTACTCTAATATTTTAAACTAAAATATTAACTTTTAAACATTTTTTTTTTTTTACGAATCTAGCCTCGCGTTAATCCTTATTAAATTTATATGCTCACTTTAAATCAAGTTACATTTTTATCCTTATACTACAACTACTTAATTAAATTTTTTTATAAACTTTATAAAATTTATAAAACTACCTTAGATTAAAAATTTTGTTTTATCCCCACATTATATTACTAAATTAACTCCTGGTAATTTAATTAAAATAATGAACTTAAGAAAATATTAGTATGAACCCATAACTGTATCGATTTTAAATGTGAATTAGTTTATCTTGCATATCCATTTTTATTGATCTATTGCCATACTTTTAATTAATTAATTTTTTTTTGAAATATATGATTTATAACATGACAATATGCTAGTTGATCAACATGTGAGATTGAACTTGAAATTAGATGGAGGATAAATATTAATGCTCAGGGTATTCCATGGATGCCCGAATGTAGATACTTATCAAGAACTATATAAATTTAGTTGTTGTGAATTATATTCCTCGTGAGAATATTATGTGTGTCTTATGGCAGTGATGTGATTTCAGCCGAGTTTTGACTTTAACCAAAAAGTGTGATAGACCTAAGCTTTTGTATCACCCAACTGCTATAATTTAGCTGTGTCATGTATTTAGCCAAATTATGCTTGATCCGAAGTTATATCTAGTCCTATCGTGCTCTTTTTAGTTTAACGTCTTCTAGCATAAACTTTAAAGTTATATTGTCCGGCACGGTAGCAAAATGAAATAACGTTAGTTTTTATTGAAACAACCTCCGGGTTGAAAAGTCGCATTTTCAGGAGCAGTATCGAAGTTCGAGACCCAATTCATGGAATGTTTGATTTCGCGTGAAATGTCAAAATCGATTCTTCACTTTTCATCCAAAATGTCCTCCTAGTCGGAAAGTGAAATTTTTACCGTAATGCTCTTCGGGTCAAAAGTCGCATTTTTTGGGGCAGTCTCGAATTTTGAGACCCAATTTACGAAATGTCTAATTTCACTTGAAATTTTCAAATCGATCCTTTGCGTTTTTTCTAGAGCATGATCCGGGTCAAAAAGTTGTGTTTTTACCGAAATGCTATCCGGGTCGAAAAGTTGCGTTTTCAGCGACGGTCTCGAATTTCGAGATCCAAGTCACAAATAGTCTAGTTTCGCACGAAATCTCAAAATCAATCATTCACATTTTGTTTGGAACTTCCTCATGGCTAAAAAGTGGCATTTTTACGTAAATGTCCTTTGGGTCAAAAAGTTGCATTTTCAGGTACGGTCTCGAATTTCAAGACCCAATTTATGGAACGTTTAATTTTGCGCGAAATATCAAAGTCAAACCTTTGCGTTTCGTCCAAAACGTGATCCAGGTCGAAAAGTCATGTTTTTCAGAAACACCCGAGTTGAAAAGTTATTTTTTCGGCGACGGTTTCGAATTTGGAGACCTAATTCACAAAACGTTCGGTATCCTGAGAAATCTCAAAATTCATTATTTGCATTTCATCTGGAACATCCTCTAAGTAAAAAATTCACGTTTATATCGAAACATTATCTTGGTCGAAAAGTTGCGTTTTCGAGGACGGTCTCGAATTTCAAGACGCACTTCACAAAATGCTCGATTTTGCACAAAATCTAAAAATTGATGCTTCGCGTTCCATCTGAAACGTCCTCCGGGTCGAAAAATCGCATTTTTACCAAAATGCCCTCTGGATTAAAAAGTTGTATTTTCAGCAATGGTCTCGAATTTCGAAACCCAATTCACGAAACGTCTAGTTTTGTGCAAAATCTCGAAATTGAACCTTCGCATTTCGCCCAGAATGTCATCCAGGTCAAAAAGCGCATTTTATCGAAATGTCCTTTGGGTCAAAAGGTTGCGTTCTTAGTGACGGTCTAGAATTTCGAGACCCAATTTATGGAACATCTAGTTTCGCACGAAATCTTAAAGTTGATCATTCGCGTTTTGTCCGAAGCTTCTTCTGGATCGAAATGTTGTGTTTTTACCAAAACATCCTTTAGGTCGAAAGGTCACATTTTTTAGGAGCAATCTCGAACTTCGAGACTCAATCCATGAAAAGTCTGATTTCGTCGGAAATGACATAATCGATCCATGGTATTTCGTCCAAAACGTCCTCTGAATCGGAAATTTGAACATTTTTACTGAACTAACATCTCGGTCGAAAAGTCGCATTTTCGAGAACGGTCTCGAATTTCGAGACCCAATTCATGAAACATCCAGTTTTACATGAAATCTCGAGATCGGTCCTTCGCGTTTCGTCTGGAACGTCATCCAGGGCATTTTTCCCGAAACGCCTTCTGGGTCCAAAAGTTGCGTTTTCAGTGAGGTCTTGAATTTCAAGACCCAATTCACGAAACGTCTAGTTTTGCACGAAATCTCAAAATTTATCATTCACGTTTCGTCCAAAACTTTCTCTGGGTCGAAATGTCGAGCTTTTACCCAAACGCCCTTCGAGTCAACAAGTCTCTTTTCAGGACTAGTCTCAAAATTCGATGCCTAATTCTTGGAACTATTGATTTCGAGCGAAATGTCAAAATTGATCCTTCGCATTTCGTCCGGAACATCCTCTGAGTCAAAAAGTCATATATTTACTAAAATGCCCTTTCGGTCAAAATGTCGCTTTTTCAAGGACGGTCTCGAATTTCGAGACCCAATTCATGAAACGTCCAGGTTCGCGCAAAATCTCAAAATTGGTCCTGTGTGTGCCGTTCAGAACATCCTTCGGGTTGAAAAGTCACATTTTGACCAAAACTCCCTCCTGGTCGAAAGGTTACATTTTCAGCTACAGTCTTGAATTTCGAGACCCAATTCATGAAATCTCTATTTTCGCGTTTCATTCAAAATGTGCTCTAGGTCGAAAAGTTACATTTTGACCGAAATATCCACTGGTCAAAAAGTCATGTTTTCGACTTAAAGGACGTTTCGGATGAAACACGAATAATTGATTTTTAGATTTTTAGATTTTGCGCGGAACCGAATATTTCATGAATTGGGTATTGAAATTTGAGATTGTTCCCAAAAAATAATATTTTCGACATGAAGGCTGTTCCGACAAAAATGCGACTTTTTGACCCGGAGGACGTTCCAAACGAATTGCGAATGATCAATTTTGAGACTTCTCGTAGAACCGGACATTTCGTGAATTAAGTATTGAAATTGGAGGCCATGCCCAAAAAATTATATCTTCAACGCGTAATGCATTTTGGTAAAAATACGATTTTTCGACCTAGGGGACGTTCCAAATAAAATGTGAATGATCGATTTTGAGATTTCATGTGGAATCGGACATTTCATGAATTGGGTATCAAAATTTGAGACGGTGCCCGAAAAATCATATCTTTGATGCGGAGGGCGTTTCGGTAAAAATGCAAATTTCAGACCCGTTGGACGTTCCGGACGAAACGCAAATGATCGTTTTTCAAATTTTACGCGAAACTAGATGTTTCGTGAGTTGGGTATCGAAATTCAACACTATGCCCGAAAAATAAAATTTTCGACGCGGAGGACATTCTGGATGAAACGCGAATGATCGACTTTGAAATTTCACGCAGAATCGAACATTTCGTGAATGAGGTATCGATATTCAAGATCGTGCCCATAAAATAACATTTTTCGATGTGAACAACGTTTCGATAAAAATGTGACTTTTTGACCCAGAGGACGTTCCGGACAAACTACAAATGATCGATTTTGAGATTTCGTGCAGAACCAAACATTTTGTGAATTTGGTATCGAAATTCGAGACCATGCCCAAAAAATCGTATTTTCGACGCAGAGCGGGCTTCGGTAAAAATGTGACTTTTTGACCTGGAGGACATTCTGGACGAAACGCGAATGATTGATTTTGAGATTTCGCACTGAACCACACGTTTCGTGAATTGGGTATCGAAATTCGAAACCGAGTCCAAAAAATAATATTTTTAATGCGGAGGGCGTTTGGGGAAGAACACATTTTTTTGACCCCGAGGATGTTTGGATGAAACTCGAATGATTAATTTTGAGATTTTGCACGGAACCGAACATTTCGTGAATTGAGTGTTGAAATTTGAGACCGTGCCCGAAAAATAATATTTTCGACGTGGTGGCTGTTTTAGTAACAATGCTACTTTTCAACCCGATGGACGTACTAGATGAAACGCGAATGATCGATTTTGAGATTTCGGGCAGAACCTCTCGTTTCTTGAATTGGGTATTGAAATTTGAGACCGTGCACAAAAAAAAATATTTTTGACACAGAGGGCGTTTCGTTAAAAATGTGACTTTTTGACTCGTTGGACGTTTGGACGAAACACAAATGATCGATTTCGAGATTTCGCGTGGAATCGAACGTTTCGTGAAATGGTTATCGACATTCAAAACCATGCTCGAAAAATAGTATTTTCGACGCGGAGGGTGTTTCGGTAAAAATGCGACTTTTCGAACCGGAGGACGTTTCGGACGAAACAGAACGATTGATTTTGAGATTTCGTGGGGAACCAGACATTTCGTGAATTAGGTATAAAAATTTGAGACGGTGCCTGAAAAATAAAAATTTCAACTCGGAGGGCATTTCGGCAGAAATGCGACTTTTCGACTCGAAGAACGTTCTGACAATTGATTTACAAACTTCGTGCGGAACCGGATATTTTTCACGAATTGGGTATCAAAATTAAGGACAGTGTTCAAAAAATTATATTTTCAACACGAAGGGCATTCCGGTAAAAATGCGACTTTCGACTCGGTTGACGTTCAAATGAAACGCAAATGATTAATTTTGAGAGTTTGTGCGAAACCCGATGTTTCGTGAATTGGGTATCAAAATTCGAGATCGTGTCTAAAAAGTCATATTTTCGACACAGAGAGCGTTTCGATAAAAATTGGACTTTTCGGTAAAAACATGACTTTTTGACCTAAAGGAGTTCCAGACAAAATGCGAATGATCGATTTTGATATTTCACACCAAACCAGACGTTTCGTGAATTAAGTATCGAAATTTGAGAACTGCCTAAAAAATAATATTTTCGACAGTGATGGCATTTCGGTAAATATGCGATTTTTCGACTCGAAGGATGTTCTGGCTGAAACGAGAATGATTAATTTTGAGATTTCGCGCAGACCCTAGTGTTTCATGAATTAGGTATCGAAACTCAAAACCATACCCAAAAAATAAAATTTTCAATGCAAAGGGCATTTCGCTAAGAATGCGACTTTTCGACCTGGAAGACGTTTCGAATGAAACGCGAATGATCGATTTCGAGACTTTGCATGAATTGGATATCGAAATTCGAGACCATGCCCGAAAAAATCGTATTTACATCTCAGAGCTCTTTTAGGTAAAAATGCGACTTTTAGGCCCGTTGAACATTTCGGACGAAACGCGAATGATCAATTTCGAGATTTCACACCGAGTCGACGTTTCATGAATTGGGCATCGGAATTCGAGACCGTGTCCAGCAAATTATCTTTTTGACGCAAAGGGTGTTCGGTAAACACACGACTTTTCGACCCGGAAGATGCTCTACACGAAACGAATTAATTGATTTCGAGCGGACATGACTTTTTGTGAATTGGGTATCGAAATTCGACATCATGACCAAATAATAATATTTTCAATGTGAAGGGCGTTTTTATAAAAACACGACTTTTCGACGTAGAGTACGTTCTAGACGAAACGTGAATAATCAATTTAGAGATTTGGAGATTTCGCGTGGAGTTAGACGTTTCGTGAATTGGGTCTCGAAAATTGAGACCGTGACCGAAAAGTAATATTTTCGACATGGATGGCCATTCGGCAAAAACACGACTTTTTGACCTGGAGGACAATTGGTTGAAACGCAAATGATTGATTTCGAAAGTTCGCGAGGAGCCCGATGTTTCATGAATTAGGTATCGAAATTCGAGATCGTGTACGAAAAATCGTATTTTCAAAGCAGATAACGTTTCGAGAAAAATACAACTTTTAGACTCATTGGTTGTTTCAGACGAAACACGATTGATCAATTTTGAGATTTTCGTGCAAAATCGAGTGTTTTCTGAATTGAGCATCGAAATTTGAGATCGAGCCCAAAAAATAATATTTTCAATGTGGAGGCGTTTCGGTAAAAACACGACTTTTCGACCCGGAGGACGTACCAGACGAAACGCAAATGATCCATTTTAAGATTTTGCGCGGAACTGGATATTTCATGAATTGGGTATCGAAATTCGAGACCGTGACTAAAAAATTGTATTTTCGACATGAATGACGTTTCAGTAAAAATGCGACTTTTGTACCCGTTGGACGTTCCCGATGAAACGCGAATGATTGATTTCGAGATTTCACAAGAAACCAGGTATTTCGTGAATTGGTATCAAAATTCGAGACCGTGCCTAAAAAATGGTATTTTCGGCGTAGAGGGTGTTTCGGTAAAAATACGAATTTTCAACCTGGATGACGTTCTGGACAAAATGCAAATGATCAATTTTGAGATTTGGAGCAGTACCAGACGTTTCGTGAATTGGGTACCGAAATTCGAGAACGTGCCGGATGAATCGGTAATGATCGATTTTTAGACTTCGTGAATTATCGGACGTTCCGTGAATTAGGCATCGAAATTCGAAATCGTGCCCAATAAATCGTATTTTCGACGCGGAAGGCATTTCTCTAAAAATGTGACTTTTAGATCCGTTGGATGTGCCGGACGAAACACGAATGATAGATTTCAAGATTTTGTGCATACCCGGACGTTTTGTAAATTGGGTATCAAAATTCGTGACCGTGCCCAAAAAATCATATTTTGGATGCGGAGGGCATTTCGGTAAAAATGCGACTTCTTTACCCGTTCGATGTTCTGGAGAAAACGCGAATGATCAATTTCGAGATTTTGCGCAGAACTGGACTTTTCGTGAATTGGTTATCAAAATTCGAGACTATGCCCGAAAAATAATATTTTTGACGCAGAGGGCGTTTCGGTAAAAATAGGAGTTTTTAATTTGGAGGACATTTCGAACGAAACGCGAATGATCGATTTCGAGATTTCACACGAAATTAGATGTTTCGTGAATTGGGTATAAAAATCCGAGACCGTGCCCAAAAAATATTATTTTTGACGTGGGGGGCGTTTCAATAAAAACATGACTTTTTGACCTGGAGGACATTCCGGACAAAACGCAAATGATCGATTTCGAGATTTTGAGTGGAACCGAACCTTTCGTCAATTGGGTATCAAATTTGAGACCAAGCTCGAAAAATAATATTTTCGACGCGGAGGTTGGTTCGGTAAAAATGCCACTTTTCGACTCGGAAGACGTTCTGAATGAAATGTGAATAATTAATTTCGTGATTTCGCACAAAAACGGACATTTCGTGAATTGAGTATCGAAATTCGAAATCATACCCAAAAAATTATATTTTCTACGCGAAGAGTGTTTCGGTAAAAATGCGACTTCTTTACACGTTAGACATTCTGGAGGAAACATGAATGATCGACTTTGAGATTTTGCAGGGAACCAGACGTTTTGTGAATTCGTTATCAAAATTCGAGACCATGCCCGAAAAATAATATTTTCAACTCGGATGGCGTTTTGGTAAAAATGCGATTTTTTTATTCGGATGATGTTTTGGACGAAACACGAATGATCAATTTCAAGATTTCACGCGGAATTGGATATTTCGTGAATTGAGTATCATAATTCAAGGTCGTGCCCGAAAAATAATATTTTCGACGCGAAGGGTGTTTCGATAAAAATACGACTTTTTGGCCCGAATGACGTTCGGGCGAAACGCGAATGATTGATTTTGAGATTTCGCGCAGAATTGGACCTTTCATGAATGGGGTATCAAATTCGAGACCGTGCCTGAAAAATAATATTTTCCGCGCTGAGGGTGTTTCGGTAAAAATGCCACTTTTCGACCCAGGGAGAAATTTCGGACAAAATACAAATGATCGATTTCAGAATTTCGCGCGGAACTAGATATTTTGTGAATTGAGTATCAAAATTCGAGACCGTGCCCGAAAAATAATATTTTTGACATGAAAAGCGTTTCAATAGAAACATGACTTTTCGACATGGAGGATGTTCCGGACGAAACGCAAATGATCGATTTCGAGATTTCGCATGAAACTAGACGTTCATGAATTGGGTATCAAAATTCAAGACTGTGCTTGAAAAATAATATTTTCGACGCGGATGGCATTTCAATAAAAATGTGACACATTTGCTTAAATTTATTTTTTTTAATCTGTAAGCTTTCATCCCAACAGCTACTCAATAACTAACTGTCCAAATTGTACAATATAATAAATATCACTTCGATCACAATAATTTATCGCGAAAAGATAACATTCACTGCCTATGAAATCTTCATTCTAAAGCACTGACTATCTATGTCACCCATTTGTTTACGGAATTTTTAGGTTATCAGAATTTTTAGGTTTTGAGATGGATAGCGTGTTAGCGTAAACCAATGACCGCTATTCATATTACTGAGCTATAAAGTAACAAATTTTTGTCTTTATTAATTTTACAATAAATGAGAAAAGAAGGAAGCAGTAATTATTGTAGGGTGACGTGCAAGGGATAAAAATAAAAAAATATTATGGGAATCGGAAAAGAGAAAAGTTAGAAGTTAATTCTGAAAGATGCCGATGCAATCGAGCGATATACCGAGAATGTAAACATAGCTTCAACGAAATTCGTATAGCGAGGATCTTAAAATTCTCGTTATAAAAATCTCGCTTGAGTTAAAATCATATAAAGTACATTGGGATTACCCAACACCGACTTTAATAATTTGAACTTCGGAAAGACGATTTCCTGATATTCTAGAAGCACGAACTAAAAATTTCTAGAAATGGACTATAGGTTCTAAAAATGCGGACTAGAGGTTCTAAAAATACATACTAGAGATGCGGACACCAACTTTCCCGAGCGTGATATTTACATTAAAAATAAAAAATAAAAAAAGATTGAAAAGTGTGATAGTCTGATATTCTAGAAATGCAGATTAAAAATCTCTAAAAATGGACTAAAATTTTTTAGAATTACGGACTAGAAATGTATCAATCTTTCTGAGCATTATATTTACATTGAAAGTAAAAAAGAAAAAAGAAATTAAATTAAATAAATAGAGCATAAATTAAATAAATGACGCAGAAATTAAATATAAAATAGTGATGCAGCGCTACTTTGTATTAATATTCGAATCAGCATCACATGAAAGTAAGAAAGACATGCGAATGGCTAAACAAAATCATAACCCGACATAATACTGAGTTTTAAATCCTGTTATCACGAGTTATGCTAATGTAATAGTGCGTTCAAATCTTTCTAAATTTGAAAATAATTGGGCAAAACTTCCTCTTGTTTTCTGGCCCAAAATCCTAACTAAATTCTTAACTCTAATATCATTTCAATACCCAATGTTTCACAACTACGGAGTCGGAACGCTCGAAGTAGAAACTCAGTGTATTTGGGCTTTGAAAGAATGAGAAATGAAAGAGAAGGTTTTCTTCGCTTGGGTTTTGTTTGAAATCTCGAAAAATACCCATCTTAAAATTATGTCCCTAAAAAAAAAATTCTCTCATTCCAAATTTTTTATCCCTAAAAAAATGAAAAAAACTGAGTATTTATATGCAAAAAATGCAACCATGTTAGCAAACAATGGCATCATCAAGCCAACAAAAATTCACCACATTATCAACCACATGGGCTGTCAATTCATTTGCTAAATGCAGTCTGCCACGTCAGTAAGGACTGCACGTGACATGTGAGCAGCACGCGGCTTCCATGTCTCACATCTGCAAAGCCGCATGTGGCTATGGAAGGAAAAACTTGATAATATTTTTATTTTTATCCACCAGTATGGTATTATTTATTATTAATACCACCATTTGGATATTATTATTCTTTACCAATTGCATATTATGTACCACCCCAAAGATATTATGTCTGATTGACACCACCATATATTATTTTCAAAATTATACCACCATTTGGATATTATTTTCTCAAACTACATGAAAAAAAAGCATACGGCTAATTACACTAATGTCAGCATGATGTCATGCAAATGCCCATAATTATGATTATGCCATTGTGCTTTAATTTGGCCTTGACATACTATTTTTCGATTTCGGACCAGTAAACGAACTTATATTTGACCACGGATACAGCCAATGGACTCGTATCATTGAGTTGATCAATTTGAATATAATCTCCAATTGATGAATACGTCAGGTCACAAACTTAACTCCCGGGTAGTCACCAATACATCACCACGATTCTTTAATATGTTGCTTCTTGAGCTACAGAACTCATTTGACCACGGATACAGCCGATGTACTCATATCGTCGTATCGATCAATAATACGTGTCTCTCGACATCCAGACATGTTGTCTCGTAAATTGTTCTCCCGAGGCCCCGTTTTGAACAATTAAAAATTGTCGGCATCATCCGATTTTGTCTCAGTCACTGTCAACGGATTTTTATCGCCGTATTAGTCAATAGTTTGAGGTTCTCATGATTTAATGAAGTTATCTCATGAATAGGGCTCTTGAGCCCTGATTTGTGTAAGGACAAAATGGTCATTTTACAAGCTAACTTGTCGAATTTTTTTAGATTTGTTCTTTATATATTTAATTGACCACCAAGAAACTTTAATGGCATCATATTAAGATTCTTCATAGAAATTGGGGTGGTAAAGTCGTCCTGACTTGATTTAGAGGATCCCACAGTTTCTGTTCAATCAAAATGACAAAATTATTGTTTTACATTCAAGCCATCTTTGAGTCTGTTGACACAACCTCATTGAATCCTAGATCACTTCAATATTTATCTACTCAATGTAGAGACATCCCGAGTTGATTATACTGACACTTGAAGCTCATTCTCGACAAACTGCCCCTCCAGGGGCAAAATAGTCATTTCTATTTAGACTTTGCTGAACCTTCTGTAGTTGCTCAATTATCATCCAAATCACATTAGTGGGCCTACTCAGTGATTGAAAATGTCTCTGGTGCAATTTTTCGGTCTTTAAATCATTCCACGTGCCTTTGACCAGTCTAGAGGCAACATAGTCATTTTGTGCACAAGTTTTTCTGAGCCTATTTTAATAGCATATTTCATGATGGTTTGAGCGGTGAGACAAAATCTGGTATCAACACACGTGTTTATGGAATTAGTCTTGTGTTATGAATATTGTGGATTGGATTGTTAAATTATAGTTTGTATACCGCATCGACATGTGCGACAGCTAGTCTCCAACGGGAGATCTGCTAGTAATGATATATCTAACTTCCTTTTGAAAATGTGCTAGTTGATCTTGGTATTGTCTAACCACCGTTTAGTGATGTGCTGGTCGGAAATATAGACTTGAAATCGATATATGGTTTGTGAATGGATTAATGTAAGTGGAGCAATGTGATTTCATCGTAGACATTACAATAAGGAGAATAACGATATATGCTCTTATCATCTACGCGTGTCATTATGAATTATTCATGAAATATGCCATAACATTGCATATTCATATAATATTGGCAAAGAGGTCTCTACTGGGCATTGTGGCTCATTCTTTTGTTTTTCAGGTGCAGTTTCAAAATCTTAACATGAATTGTGTGGATGCATGGTGGTTGTCACGCTCTCAATTTTTAATAAAGTAGAATAATACAAAATATTGATAAAAATCTCGCAAATCTCATGTGTAAACCCAAACCTTCATTCATGATGGATCACTAAGTTCAATATTTAAAAAAGATTACACCAAAAAGGGGCAAAGTTCGGCCCAATATACATCAAGTCCAAAATAAGAGTTTAAACATTTCCCTTTCAGGTCAAAAGAGTATACAAAGGAAGTTACAACATATTTTTCCAAAAATAATATTTTATAAAGATGTAAAATAACCTCTTCATATGAGCTTTCAAGATAAATGCATCACTTCAAGTATGCCAAGCAACCCATGCTAACGCTCAGAGTCCTTACCTGAAAAGAAAGAAGAGTTGAGCTACAAAACTCAGTAGGGAGATCAACGCAATATCCATGAATATGAATGAGGAGGCACATGATATGATCATCAAGAATACTAGGAATTTCTATAACTAGAACACATAAATAAACGAGGGAATATGTCATCACTTTTAACAAATCAAACTCATTAACTAAGTACATCATTTCCTATTCAATTACTTATGTGTCTCATTACCACATCGATATTGTTTGTTTCAAATCGTCATTCCCTAGCACGCTCCTAGCACACTCCTAAAGGAGGCTAGCAAAGTCATATCATCTCCTAGCACATTCCCGACGGAAGCTAGCAATGTAATATCATATCATAACACACTCCCAAGGAGGCTAGCAATGTTGCGTTATCCCCTAGCGCACTCTCAGTGGAGGCTAGCCATACTCTCGTATCTATTAAATGTCAACGTATATCACGTGTCTAAGTTCGATTATCCATCTATCATAATGTATCAACAAGTCCATTTAAATATATAACCATGATAAGAGGCAAAGGATTAAAGCCTTGGAGAATTTCTTAATAAACTGCCCAGATCATCCGGATGGGTCAAAACAGGCCATCTGGATGGGTCACACTTCTCAAAAAGTAAAGCAAAATGTTGCAGGCAAGATCATCTGGATGGATCATAAATGATCATCTAGATGAGATACAAAATCTCAACATAGGAACAAATATAGAGAACCAAGTCATTTGGATGGATCAAAATAAATCATCCGGTTGAGATACAAAATTTTAAAATAACAAGAGATGCTGCAAATAGGTTTATCCGGATAGGGCAAAATAGGCCATCCGGTTGGTCGTGGAAAAACAGTTGTTCGAATGAAATCTGTAGGTTCTGGAATTAGATTTCAACTCTCCCAAAGGATGATCAAGACTTGAAAGAAGGTTCACAACAAATCATAAACACTCAAAGAAGATGAGAAATCCCTACTTCAAGCGTCAAAGTGCAAGATCCAAGCTCTAATAGCAAGTTTTAGATCCAAATGTTGAAAAATATCGAAATGAATCTCCTCCAAATAAATAAACGCCCAATATCTTCGAAGATCAACGGATTATGAAGGGTTCTTGGAGGAATTGAAGCTTGGAGCAAGAAGTTCTGGTGGAGGATTTGAAAGAGAGCAATGGTAGAGAGAGAGAGAGAGAGAGAGAGAGACATACGTTAGATGGATTTGGGAAAACATTCATCAGATGTTGTACAAAAACAAATCCCTATATTACACTTACCCCCTCCACATTACAAACATGCTAACCTCAAGTCCCAAGACTTTCTTCCCATAACACAATGACCCCAAATCACATAATCATGCATAAATACATCGCCCAATATTATATCCCGAACATTAAAATTAAAAAAAAAAAAATTTCCGAGTCTCTATAGTGGTGCATGTTTTGGAAAGCTTTTATCCTAGGAGTTACATAACATCTTTAGAACTTATTTTTTAAAGATGTAAATTAACTCCTCTTTTGTTCTTTTTTTTTGTGTTTGAAAGCAAATTGTACTGTACTGATTTAAATTTATTATTTTGAATTGTTGGGCTAGGAGTGCCCCTATTGAATTGTAATATTTTGAAACATATTTTCACTTGTGGTTTGTGAGAATTATGATTTGAGCTTTATATGAGTAATTGTGAGGTTTTTAAATAGTAAATATGGTTATGTATTATGTTTGAAAACAAGAGCGTGACAATTATCCACAAGCCGACAAAGAATCTCCAAACGCTCACCTTATCGTGGCTGTTCACTCAATGGGGATTGGACATCATCGGCAAATTCCTAATGGCTCTGGGGGGATTTCAAATTTCTAATCACAGCCATTGACTATTTCACTAAGTGGGTGGAGGCCGAACCGTTGGTCTCCATCAAAGACCAGGATGTTAAAAGATTCATATTTCGTAGCATCGTCTTTGGCTTCGCAATACCATATGCGTTCATCTCTAACAACAACACACAATTTGTGGGAGACCGCTTCACCAACTTTTGGGTCGAGCATAGAATCAATTTCTACAACTCCATGCCTTCGTATGCACAGTGCAACAACCAAGTAAATCTTCTAATAAGACTATTATTGGTGGGATCAAGAGGAGACTAATTGTCACAAAAGAAAGATGGGCAGAGGAGTTGCACGACGTTCTTTGGGTCTACTAGACTATTCCATGCAGATCCATTGGTCAAACACCCTTCTCTCTAGCGTTTGGCATGGTGGTCATGATCCCTCTCGAGGTTGGGTTCCCCCTAATCCGCACTGAGGAATTCCACAAAGAAACCAATGACGAGGCATTGCGCTCGACTTAGATTTGGCTGAAGAAAGGAGAAACTCGGCATGAATAAAACTTTTTGACTATCAACTGGAGATTTCTAGGAGTTACAACAAGACAGTTCAAACCAAATTATTCAAGCCTGATGAGTTGATTCTTTGAAGGGTTGTTGGCAACAAAAAGACAAACAAATTGGGGCCTAATTGGGAAGGACCCTACAGGGTAACGAAGATCACCGGTGTGGGATCCTACAGGACGACACTCCTGTGCCAAGACCATGGAATGCCCAAACATTATGCAACTATTGTCATTGATGTATTAGCTTTAAGCACTTCAAATTTATTTCTTTTGTTGGGAATTATCAAAGTACTCGTACAAAATTCGTATCAATGTGAAAGATGGCGTTACCATTACTTCTAGAATTACATGATGCTTTGATCTATCTTTGGCCACCTCATGGATTTGCCAAAGACTTGTAGAAATTCTGCTAACAAACTAATGTGAATCGGTTTGGTGGTAATGCCGAATCCTCATGGGTTCTATTTTTCTCATCTCAGTGGTATTGCTGACTAGATTAGCCCAGCTGATAAACAAATGTGAACAAATTCGCTAGTATTGTCAAACCCTCGTGGGTTCTATTTTTCTCATCTCTATGGTATTGCAAACCAGATCAACCCTGCTGATAAACAAATGTGAACCGATTCGATGGTATTGCCGAACCCTCAGTGGTTCCATTTTCCTTATCTCAATGGTATTGCCGACCGATCAACCCTGCTGATAAACAAATCTGAATCGGTTCATTGGTATTGCCAAACCCTCATGGGTTCCATTTAAAGTTTTCTCCATTTTTCAACCCGATAATTAAACATAGTGGCAGAATTGCCGCTCAGCCTTGTCAGTATACTCTCTATCATAGTCATTTTTTCATGGCTATACTTTGGCCCAGCCGATATCTTAGATCGATCTGGCCCAAAGTAGGGGAGAATAACCATGGAAAGGCTACAATATACTAGTATGAAAAAGCGAACATGCAAAAAGTAGTACGAACAACCAGTGATGGGCAAAGTGTTCCAAATATATTCAAACAAAACTAAAAGAAAAGTTACTTGAAATATTCTTTTGGCAAGATCCATCTTCAACAAAGACCTTCCAATTCGACTTATTGGATCAATGCGCAAAAAACAACTAGTTAGTGCCACCTAACTGCAGATTCGGGGAGGCTGTAGTGCACCTCCCTGTAGTGGGCGTATAGTACGGGTAAAATGACGTAATTTTACCCACTTTGTCCTCAAAACTGTCACCTAACTTCTCTTTCCTTTACCAGTAGCTTTAAGAAAGAGTGGTGTAATATTTTGATTCTTCTTTCAAGAGTTCCGAGGTTACATGTTCAGATACTTGCTTCCCAGAATCGAGGCTTTTATGGCAAGAAGGGAATCAAGTTCAGTTACTAATTTCTAGCCCATTCTTGCCATAAGGGCTTTGTTCATCAGCCCCAGGCTTCTCAGACCTAACCCTCCCTCAAAGAGCAAGTGGCTAAGATCAAAGAGAAGCATTGGCTCAGTGAGAACCAACACATCATAATGAGATGAATCAAAACAAGGCTTATAATTAACATATCAATGCTCAAAAGAACTAGTTAATCAACAAGGCTCGAAAGAAACAATGGGCCCTACCTCAAAACAATGGTCCCGTCACTATATCGGAACATCTTGTTAACTCTGAACCAAAGGTAGATCCTGATATTGGTCGTCATGCCTAACCTTATTGCCACATTTTATCATAACTAGAAGTGAGTCCAGCTGGTAGTAATCCTCTTTTCTAGTCTTCATAGTAGTCTCGATTACTGACTCATAATCATAAGATGGCTTTGATCCCGAAGAAGCATAGAAAGAATATGATATTGGCTTGGCAGAATGAAGAACTAGTCTAGCTCACACAAAAGACACAAATCAATACCCAGAAAGATGCCTAGATGTTCAAAGCGAATGTCAACAACAAATACTGCGACCTTGGAACCGGTAGAGGGAACGCCCAACAAGAAATGTTAGACTGAGTCCAAGTCAGGCTTTCCAGAAAGAAGAACTATAACAGAACAAGAAGCATAGTACTGAAAGAAGAATCAAGCTTGGAAACAGAACGAGTAGAGCATCCCACCCATCGGTCCGAACCCTAAGCTAAAACAGGTTTGAAACAAAGAGCAAGAACTCCTAGCCGATGTACTGACTTGGCTAAAGATTTGGTTACTGACCTTGGTTTGGATGAACATAAATGCCTGGTTCAGAAGGAGAAGGAAGGACAAGAGCAACCGTTGGTGATATTGATCCGGGTGATCATCTTGACTTGGAAATAGCATAGGATTGGACATTAACTTAAAAGCATACTGATCAGGGCTCAACAAAGTCTCCGGCCGTAGACGTTGATGTAGATCTAGACGTAGGTCATCATCCAAATCCAAATAGCAAATCATCCTGTTGGCTAAGAAGAAAGATCGATACTTGTTGACTCTGTCTCCTTTGAGAAGTTCCCAACTCCTACTCACTTAGATGATTCATAGACTAAAACACCTCATCATTTGTTTCCCGGTGGTTGCCCTTACCTAATGACTTGTTTCCCTTTTCAGGTGGGCTTTCAATCAGATGTCAGACGAAGATCAATGCCCGACCTAGGCCCTCCAAACACTTTGGCTGTCCAAAGGTTAGGAAATGAGTTCTTCTACTTGTTTAGGATGAAAGAACATCAACCCCGACTTCAAAATGAAAGGCAGATCTTTCAAATTAAAGAGCAAGTTCTATTGACCCAGAATGTTCCAATGAATCATTAACAAAAGAAGACTAAGACTCAAAGGAATTATTCTCACTTAGCACTTGTGCTAAGGAAAGGGAGGGCTTCAATCTATTGTGATTTGGTTCTTTGGTGTGGAGAGATCTTTGCTATAAAACAAAGAGCTCGCTTATTCTGCAGATCAAAGAGCGAATCCCCATGCATCGGAAGTAGTATTTGAGTATAAAATAGAGGTATTCTGGGCCGACTACTATGACTACGTGCGCATCTAGTGCATTAGCTTAGTTTAAGAATCCTTGACCATCTTCCAAAGTTCTAAATAATCTATTGATCAAACGTTATAAGGGCCGACTACTCTACATTCACACCACAGTGACCCCTAAAGCTATCGTCTTCTAGTTGTGGGACGAAATCAGACAACCAATTGCTGGCTCTGAATAACCCGCCCAGCAAGAAGCTCAATTCTTCCATAACATAACGGGGCGGGCTTGCGCGCGAGCCGAGTGACGTAGGTGCACAAGAGTCCTTCGCGCCACAACTATCTCTTTTTTATGGGTTATACGGACCGATGCCTGCTGCTTCATCTGGGAGAAAAGAATCATAGATATGTTGATCATTAAAAGGAAGAACCACCATAAAAAGATTCCTCGTGTATCACCTACAGCAAAACTATGAACAGAAGCTAGCAATCCAAACCGTATTGAAGAGGTTCCTGAGACATAGCATGGAAGAGTCACAATATTAAGAAGCGAGATCCAAGAATGAAGAAGGGATAAAATTACTGAATAAATATGAGCTATGGCTAATACCCAAGGCATAAAAAAAGCATTTTCTACGGGATCCCAAAACCACAAGCCACCCCGACCCAATTCATGATGAGCCCACCAACTTCCTAGCAAGATGCCTATGGTTAAAAATAACCGACATGTCAAGATCCAAATTCTAATGGATTCCTGGCCTTGGTTAGAGACCAATGTGTACGCGTCAGCGGTCCAACAAAGAGGTGAAGTAGTGGTCTCTTTCTTTCCATTACGAACGACAAGCTTCACCTACTCCCTCCTCGTGTCCACTAGCGCTCCTGTCCAGAGTGAAGAGAATGCGAAAAAGCACCGCTGAAGTAGCATAACTATTGCTACGTAAGAATAGAGTGGGATAGCATTTTGCGCCCACGTGTGTTAATTTTAGGGGAAAGAGCTCGATTGTTATACAAGATTCGACTCATCCAGCAAAGCAAAACAACGTTCCATTCTTTTTTGCGGCATCCTTCCACATTGGTGGCAAGTGGAGTGCCACAATCACACATCGTTTTAACTTATCACGAGAATTGTTATCAAAATGCATAAAATCAAAACTAAGTAGTTTTAAGGACAAAAAGACAAAACTATATTGTTTTGTCCGCACTACACGCGTATTACAGGAAAGTGCACTATAGCTTCCCCAAATCTCCTAACCATTACCACCCAGAAGGTACTTTAGTGTTTAAGTTAGTACACGTAGGATAAAACACAAAAGTAATTGTACTTATAATTAAATGCATACATTTTTATCCTAAAATTCTCCATAAATAAACCATAATGTACCTCCAATGTTGGTAATGAAATAATTTTAAGATTTCCTCCCAATTTATGGAGAATTTTATTCTGAATCTTTCCATCACTTCTTACTTGTCTAACGTGGTTATTATCTTAATTCCAAAAGTTTTCATATCGGGATTCTACTATAATCCCGCACTTTCCATTTAGGCTCTTTCTATAAGCTCCAGATTCACATATAATCTTTCGGACTATGGATCAAAGCTCGGCTCGACAAAGACCAAACTCACAATCTAACTTTTGATAGATCTTTGGTCCCATAAAAGTTTTTAACAAAACTTTCTATAATTCAAAATTAATTGTATAGATTTACTTGAGTATATAAATTTTTAAATTCAAATAAATCATAACCTTTTATTTTAAATTTTAAAATTTTTTTGAAATTTTTTTTTTAGAATCGTAGCACTTTCCTGTATCTAATACTTTGTATATTTAGGCCGACTAGTATCCCAGACCGCTCAACCAAGAGACCTTAACGCGTTGTTTTGTCAATTCAGCCCACCACAAATGTCAATCTCAATCCCGATCCAGATACCATTGGCATTCCCATAACCACTTGACCTCTAACACGTAAACGAGGCAACAGGTGTAGCATTGCGCGTCTCTCCTCTGCCAACACGTCCAAAAGACTCCTCTTTCTACGTCTTCCCCACCGCATGCGACGATAAGAGTTTTTGCACATTAAAAACCCTCTACGGAAACTATACTTAGGGTTTTTTGTTATACCAGAGCAACCCAATTTCCGCGATGGCGAAGAAGCGGAAATCCGACGCCACTCGGCTGGAAGAGGTGGATCGGACCATGTACACCTCATTTTGCAGCGCCGCCAACTCGCTTTCACAGCTATACACGCAGTCCATGAACCAACAGAGGCTTTCTTTCCAAGCCGGTGAACGTCACGGCCTGGTTCGATCCCTTTGTGTGTGCGTATGGGTGTAATAAGAGTTTTTCTTCATTTTCGTATGGTGGGTTTTGTCGGATTTGTGTTTCAGTTGATGGGTTTGCAAAATTTGGTTGTAGTGCGGGGTTATAGGGTTTATCTGTCACCCAATTGGTTTCACTCTGTCAATTTCTGTTCTTCTACCTTCAAACTCTATCTACAGCTTCTAGTCTTTCGTTTGCTTGCTCCCTTAGCTCTGTTTGTTTGCGGGCCTATATTTATAGGGACGTAGCTTCTTGTGGAATTAGCTATAACCATGACTAGAAAGAAATGTGACATCCACTTTATGTATTGATTTATAATTGTATACATTCAACTAACATTAGCCATGACAGTGCGCAACTGAAATGTGTGTGAATGTTTCTAACATTCTACAAACTCAACTAGAAGTTTCAGCAAATGAATGATATTGTCTGCTTTTATTTATTTCCAAGTTACCTTTGACAAGGATTGGGTTTCACTGGTCAGGTTATTGGTACTTGTATTCAAGTGGTCCATTGCTAGTACATGCATTCTTTATTGGTAATTGAAGATGAGTTATGATTTGATTGCTTGCATCTGTCTTTTGACCAGATGAATTCTTGAATGCACCCTTGATGTTGTTTGAGTTTAAGTATTCTCGAACGCCATAAAAATCCTAAACATGTTGACGAAAATACCATAGAGGAGAGGGATTATAGGGTTTTAAAGGCAGAGATGATGCTTCGATTGTTATTTGGAGTCACCTCTCCTTGTAATCTTCATCTGGTGAAATTTTAAGGTGTGGAGCTGCTATTGTTTGAGAGAAACAAGAATTGCTAAGTTAGATTGTTACCTTTTAACCTTGTTAGGTATCTTAGCAAATGTTGGCAAACATGTCTTCCAGTCTAAAGAAGCGTGGTTTCACGGGTAACCCAGCTTGTCTTCAAATGCTGCTTTGATGATTTTCGAATGGTGACCAACTAATAAGTGAATAGAGAGAATTGATTTGATGGAGTTAGAGGTGATAATATTACACAAGGGCCAAGAAGAATGTTCGGTGAAGGTTTGAGAAAAGAGTCTTAATTGCCTTCAATGTGGTTAGAAAAGCTCTACAAAGAGCCATGTAAAGGAGAATTTTTGCAGTTGTTCCAAATAGTCAGGCTTGAGGCTTGATGGGTATGTATTTGCTGCCAACTTCAAAGATAGTTATTTGCATCTACCATACTGCACTCTTCAAGCTGATTTGGTCAATTTATGGTTAAACCTGCAGCTGGGCAAAAAAAATTCTCCTAACTATAGAAGCCAACCAGGAGCTTGTTCTTTTTTCTTCTTGTTTTTGGTTGGAATTCTTTTTTTTTTTTTTTAAAAAACCATAGGGAATGTGGGGCAACTGTAACTTATCATTGTGTCGGTGACTATTGTCTGTTCATTCATGCAATTGTGCCACTCTCTTATCCGATCATGTACGATGTTTCAATGACTTTAGATTACATTATTTTTTATATCTGGAGATTTTTTTGTGTCTAGTACTTCAATATATTACCTTGCATAAATATTCTCATGTTTACTTTGTTATTCATCTATTTCCAAGGTCGTGTGTCTGACCTCTAAAGAATTAGGACAAGCATAATTTATCCTTTCTGATTCTTGTCTGGTTAGTTGGTTCTAGTCTCTTGCCATTGTTTTGTTAAGCTTGGGTTTTAGGTATTTGTTTGGTTGTTTTTACACTCAAATTTGTTTGAAGTCTTCAACCATGAATATGGTTCTTAGGTTCCCTAATTTAGTTGCATGCTTTTCGATTGTTGTGCTACAAATGACCTTTTGGCTATTTGTTCTGGTTATCTATTATTTTTTATGAGCCATGGTGCTTATTTATTTAGTTAATTATTTTAATTTTTGGGGGGTTGCAGGAGAAACTTTATGATTGGATTTTGAGACAACAAGAAAGTGGCTCAAGAGTGAATACCATTGATGTAGTCGCATATCTGCAGGTTTCTTGGTTTGCCTTCATCAGTGGCTTTCTTCTGTTCACATATTGCACTTATATATTTAGTTTCATCACCTAGAGTGATTTTTTTTTTGGGTGCTTGAGCCTTTCTTATCAATTCTGAATTCTCTGTTTCCCCATTTCATAATCACTTATATTTGCATGCGTAGAACCTCTAGAATTTGAGAATGTAAGGATGGTGTCGTATTGTTGTTGCAATGATATGCAAGGAGCCTCTCTTGGCAAGAACCGACAACAGTACTTTGTCTCCTGATACGGTCAGGTTGGATATGGGCCATGTAGCTTGATGACTCGGGTAAGGCAATAAACCTCTAGTATGAGACAGATGTCCATGAACTACGATTCCCATTACTCATACCATGGAGCAACCACGGGCTTACACTCATGCAAGCAGTGTTCTAAAAGCCGGCCTAGCCGGCGGTCTGACACCCCAACTTTACCTTTTACGCGTTTTTGCATTTGCAATTAGGCAGGCAGCGACTAATCGGCATTAATTAGCAATTAGGCAGCAACTCTTCGTCATTATTAAACAATTAGATGGCGACTAATTGGCATTAGTCAACAACTAGGCGGCAACTTACTACTTACTTTTTAGGTGGTGGTTGTTACTTGAGCCTTAGTTAATTTCCTCCCAGTCTTGTGTCATTTCCTACTCAAATTTTGGGACGGGGGGAAATTTTTGTGAAATAATAGAAAAATTGTCTAATCTCCATGCGTCGCCTAGTCCTTTACTACTCAGCCTAGGCGCTAGGTGCCCTTGTTCCCCCCAACTAGCGCCTGGCGGTGTTTAGAACATTGCATGCAAGACAGGCTAACAGAAGAACTCTGGACTATCTTCTCCACTGCTCTCTATCTCTCTGGTTGCTCTGTCCCTCATCCTCCTCGCCTGTAGTGACGTGTATTACTAGCTTCCAGCCTTCTATCTTCTTTCAGTCAGCTCTCACGATGTCCAAGTTAAGTAAATGGTTCTTCATCTCTATGTATTATTCGTTTAACTAGCTTCTAGCTACTGCTATCTGCCTGTCAACTCTTGCTTTTATGTTCTTCGAGAGAGAGGGGGAGGGGGGAGGGGGGGGGGGGGGGGGGGGGGGGAGAACATCCCACCATGCCAACTTTAGTGAGGATAAACCATCATTTTATTATCTCTGGAGATGGGAGCGTCTCTTGATTCTGTTTATACAGCAGGATGTGTGATTCTAAGGTGGACGCGAAATTCTTTTCAATGCAATAATGCTTCATATGCTGAGTCATAGGCTGAACATGAAAAAGTGTGTTTAACAGAGCACTGCCCAACAACTGCCAAACATGTCCCTCGGCATATGCAGAACTGCTCATAATCATTTTGACTTGCCCCTTGCGGTGACATTGTTTCCTCTAATGCTTGGGTCCTTTTATGATTTCATGGATTGTTGCTACTTATGCTTTCTAAAAATTATTGGGTATGTTCTCATCTTTCTAGAACAAAATCCAATATTGAATTTGCACAGAAAAGAGTTCGGACAGATTCTTTCATTTGCATGGGACATCCTTAAGTCTTAACTAACTTGGTTGATACTTATGTAGAATGAGCTCGAGTACGGGTTAGAAGAGCACCAACACCCTCAAACTGCAATGCAATTAACTAACACAAGTTTCCCAGTTTCTTCTACTTCATTTGGTCCAACAACTGCAGCACAGGGACCACGTTCAGCTCATTCTGATCACCATCAACTTAAGAATTCTGTTTTCTCCAACGCTCTCTCCAGTCCAGTTCGTCGGAGTCTTCAGCAATATCAACTGCCACAGGGTAATTATTTTCCCAACAATGTTATGCCTTCCGGAAACGGAGCAAGAAATAATGAAACAAATTCCCCTATTAACCTAACCCGGGATTCCCCTAATGACTTGTTGATGGACATGCATTCTGATAGCCCTGGCCAGGAATCTTCTTAAAAGAATTTTTTTGCCGTTACTTCAAATTACTGAAGTTGCTGCACTTACCTCAAAGAAACTACCCTGAAATGGATCTGCCTGCAGAACAATCTTATATAGGGGGACATGCTCATTATTTAGCAGACTGTCAGTAATCTCCTTTCCTCTTATGAATATGTAGCAATGTAAGTTCTTCCTAAGATATTTTTATGGGTCGCGGTTTTCTTGTGCTATAGTTTAGTACTAGTTTCTTTCTGAATTATGGATGTGTGCTAAATTTATGTGCTGTCCTTTGCTAAAAGAAAAAAACCTTGCATTTAATTGTGACATTCTATTTTTCCTCTAGTCCAAATAATGATTTTATAAACATATATGCGTGCATATAGTTGTTTTCTTTTGGCTGCAGAAGTAGATAGTGTCTTTTCTAGTCAGTATTAATTCTGGTGAAGATTTATGGATTTTGCAGAGGGAAAAGAGAAAGGAAATTTATAAGAAAAGAAATTGAAAGAGGAAGAAGTAGAATATGTTTCTCTTTTCTGGTAGGGTTAAGATGTATCACTACAGAAAAATATAATGTTGGGAATTGGATGAGAAAATGGTTGTGTTTTAGTAGACCATTTGATCTGGATTATTTTTGTTTAACCTCTGAAACCTTCGGCAACCAAACAAGTGTTCTTCAACAGAAGAAAAACCATTGGCATGTCAGTTTTAACTTTTAAACTTGTAACCAATGTTATCTGCATTCAATCGGTCTCGTAGTGGTATCGGTCTATCTTTGTACTGTTTCGGTTATTGTTTTGGGTAGTTCCGGCAAGTGCCATACTGGTTCAGAATTGTTTTTTTAATTTTTTTATTTAATGAGTTTTTTAGGTAATTACACGTAATTGAGACTACTCTTTTATATTTGGTAATTTGTTTTTAAGTTATGAGGTGCTTTATGTTATATGTGCAATATGATTTTTTGTTAAAAAATATTATTTAAAAATTGTATATTAATTTTAGCGATAAATTTAAAACGATAGGTTGGTACACACAGGTATTACTGTATCGGTATTTATCGTACTAGTAGTAAAAATGGTAAAAATAGTACGCTGTGCTTGCAATTAAGTGGCCTATAATGATCAGTTGTTTTTCTTGTAATTTTTCTTTTTTCGCCTTTCGTTAACGAGAAAATTACTAGTTTTATGTCTTTGACTTTTTAACTTTTTTACGAGGATTAGTTTGCCTTCAAAATTTGTGTTGTAAACAACACTAGATTTATAAAATTTAGGCTTTACACTAGTTTTTTAATACGATTAAATTACTTCTTTTTTTTTTTTTTAATTTTCACATATGTATCTTTTATCATTTAACATGTGAAGGAAATTATCTTTTATTTTCATGTATTTGGTGTTACTTTGCACGCAGTGTTTTCAACAGTCAAGTAAAGAGTGCAGAAATAATAAAATAATTAATTTTTTAGATTAATTTTATCAATTAAAACAAAGTTATCAATCATGTACCAGTATCTATTTTGTTATTGATACGGTATATACTAGTATTGATATGTACTGGCATATTATTTTTAGATTTATTTTTTAACAAAAAATCATGTTAAAAATATAAAATAGAGCATTACAATTTAAAAATAAATTAATAAACATAAAAGATGATAGTTTTAATTTCAATTTATGTCTAATTATTAAAATTTTTGTTTTAAAAAAAAAATACAGACAGGTACAGTACTAGTTAGTATTGGCTGAAAAAATAGGCCGGTGGTTTAGTACCATTATAAGGCCGGTATGTCTAAAAAAATACAGACAGGTATGGTATCAACTAGGACAGGCTGGAACGATACATTGGTCGTCCAGTACTGTTACGAGGCGGGTACGAAACGTACTGACCGGTACAGAATGAGATAAATAACACTGAATTAAAATTTAAATTGTCAACAATACTCAAGTGTTACAAATAATTGAATTTGTTTCCGTAGCGGAAATATAATAATATTCAAATAGATTTGTTACAATTTGTTAGTGGAGTAGAAATAAAGAAACTTTAACAACAAAATAAAAAAATAATTTTATCTGTCATTGAAACATAAATAAAATAAACGTATTTATACAATGTCAAAATTCAAATGCTATAAAACTAGAATTTGAAATGTAGAAATATAATTTCTGATCAAAGCTAGTATTAGCACTCTGACCTTAAAATAGAAGTTATTCTCACCCACTACTTGTGATTGCTAAACAATTTGTTTTGTAGGATAAAATAATTACCCAACACCGAATAAGCACAACAATTTATTGTGTAGCAAATTAACTTGTGTTTGTACTCTCCTACAGATTTTAGAACAAAAATTCGACACAAGAAAATGAAATTTTTGGACTGAGTTTGGACACTTGAAAGTCTAGAAAACTTCGATAGAAAATTCAATTTTGAAAATAGACGACAGATTACAAATTTATACAAAAGAACATGTGCATAAAAATATTTGTACGAACAACCATGGGGTACAGCTGTTGCATAATAAAAAGGTGTGATTGACCGGATGCGTTCGATTGGCATCAGATGATCACAACTTTTCGGAAGCGTACAATTTTCTACAAATCATTACATTGGTTCATGAAATAGAGAAGTTTTAAGTTAAATAAAATACTTAAAATAAATTATTTCAAAAAGAATTAACTCCAAAACCCAAGCTCATCCGAACACAACCAAACCCAAGACAAGCGGACGGCGACAACACACGAGGCTATGTGATAAATGAGTCAAAATCTACATTACCTAAGTCCTCTCTCCTTACAAAATTTTGACCCTAGGGGCCCAAACCTAATAGCAAGGTTCGGTTTATATAACACTAAGATTCTAGTAATTTTTCTACATGGGTATTTATTTCTACAAGTTCGAATGGCTTTCTTTGGAGCTACATTTCATTACTTCTATTAATATTTTTAACAAACCTATTTTTTCAACTATCCTTCATTTGAATGAGATTTGATTCTATAGATTAATACAGAAGATATTGATTTAGATAAAAAGTATAATTGAAAATTTCTTGCATAGCTGAGAGTTTTTAACCCTGAACCTTCTCTTGTAAGATACTATTAGTGAGTACTAGCTAATTAGTAGACGTGATATCCTAAACTAGTTAGCGGATAATGTAAACCAAGACAGTAGTAGTCACACGTGATCTTTTTTGATACCATTGGTTCTCATGGTTGTATTCATTTTAGCCCTAGGCAATTCCTAGTTTTATGAGTGATTTAGGGAACTTACCCTTATCGATTTCATAAAAGCAACCATTTCACACTCATTAGGTAATTTTTCATTAAAAGTATCATGGCATACCTCAATTGGATTTTTAAGATATCAGAACTATTATAAGTGTAGATTATCCTTAATAACATTGTAGACATTAATGTTTTATCATAAGAATGAGCACAAGAAGTTATCACCTAAGTGATACTTCATGAGTTAACATACAACATTATTATTTTTCTAAACCTAGATCTTGAAATCTCTGATAACTCGGTTGAATTTCATTGCGGAAACTCTTATAACATGGGTTTTAGATTCATTCCTCTCGATAATTGAATCATTTGCCCGTATAAGCTTTTTGTCAATAGATTCGTAATATTCTCTTTAAAATTTACATATTCGATGGATATAATTCCAACAGAGAGTAAGTGTTTTATGATATTGTGTCTACGACGAATGTATTTAGACTCGGTGTTATATATGTTACTCTCTACCTTCCCAATTGGATACATATTATCACAATGTATATAAATTGCTAACACAATGTTTGACCACATTGGAATGTCTTCAAAGAAGTGGCGGAGCCATTCAACCTCATATACAGCTTCGTCTAAAAGCTATAAGCCCAAATTCTATTGTCCACCTTGCAATGGTTGCACCTCCAATAGTAAAGACATATTCACTAGTGGATTTTGAGTCTTTAGTATCACATATTCAGTTAGTGTCACAATACCCTTATAGTACTACTAGATATCTGGTGCAGTGCAAATCATAGTTTGAGTTGAAACTTAAGTATCTCTCATAACTCAAGTAATGGCCTTCCAATGGTCAATTCATGGGTTACTAGTATACCTACTTAGCTTACTTATGGCATAAGCTATATCTTGTCTCATGCAACTCATCAAAAACACGAGACTCCTACTAATTGCAAAATGTTTCAATTGAAAAATACTTTTTTCATATTCTTCATTAAATGAAGATTCACATCGACGCATGTTTTGATAAGATGATCATCGTCTTTAACGAACTTCTCAAGCATTTCCTCAACTTATTGGGCTTGCGACAGAGAATACTCATAATATGTTTTACATTTTTTCATCTAAAAAATAACATCTACATTGCCATATCTTTTATGTCAAATCTAAAATTTAATTTTCTTGGTGAACTTGATCATCTCATTCTTGTTTCGAATAATAAACATGTCATCTATATACAAACAAATAATGACATAGCATTTTTCAATGTTCATTACATAAACACATTTATTATACTCACTAGTTTCAAATTCATTTCACATCATCACATTGTCAAATTTTTCGCGTCATTCATTGGGTACTTGCTTTAATCCATACAAGAACTTAACGAGTTTGCACACCTTCGTTTGTTTACCTAGAACGACTATTACTTCTGGTTGTTTCATGTGAATTTCTTCTTCCAAATAATCATGCAAAAACATCGATTTGATCCATCTCAATATTACTAAAACGTTGCTAAAGTGACTAACATTCTAATGGATGTTATTCTTGTATTGATGAGTAGGTGTCAAAATAGTCCATTCCTTTAGTTTGTTTGTATCCGTAAACTACAAATCTTGTCTTATATTTGTCAATTGAATCATCAGGTTTTATATTCCTCTTGAATAGCCACTAATATTCAAGTGGTTTGCAACCATGTGGAAGATCTATCAATTCCCAAATACAATTCTGTAAAATGAATTCAACTTCACTATTGATAGCATCTTTCCACAAAGGAGCTTCCGATTGGTAACTTTTTCGAAAGATTTCAAGCTAATTTTTGTACAAATAGGTTGTAAAATTGGAACCAAAAGATATTCAAGTTGTAATAATCCAAAATTTTAATTCAATAAAAAATATTTTTTGCACATATTCAGTTATTGAATTCGTTTCATAAATTTTTTTATGGTTTATTACATTTGCACATGCATCTACACATATACACATACAATACATATGCCTACACTAACTAAACTACATTCCACCTCACCCTATCCCTCCCTCTCACTAGAAATTCCATATATCAACCTCAACCAAACATTTTCTCTCCTTTCATCCCTGTCAGGCGTCAGCAAAATTATACAGTCTCAATTAAAACAATAAATCGATTAACTCCGGGCCCACATCACCCAATAAAACTATTGTCTAATAGCATTGTAAATAAAGCCCTATCACTATTCATCCGCCTTTAGGGCACTATTCCCGAGGATCATCTTCATTGCCTGTAAAAAGAGTAACAACAAGAATATAAGCTGAAACTCGTATAGGATGCAAGTTAAACATTAGTTTAATAAAGTTTAAAATATCTCGTACCAAAAAGTATAGGTTTTCAATTTGTACGAAAATATACATTTCATAAATATTTGATAATACCATTATACATGTGAAAACCATAAGCATCTCATGAGACCCCACCACAACTAGCAAACAATGCATCCTAAGCGGACCCTAGTACCAGCTCATTCACATCTTCAATATTTACAAGTGCTCACCTTAGGAATACTCGCATATGGAGCACCTTATTTAGATTTATAGACTTTCACCAAGGGACTACCCACACACAGAGCACCTTATAGTACGGTTCACAGACTAACTGATGATCACATAATATTGCATATATACTTGCTCATTCTCTCTCTTTTGACACGCATACGTGAACTTAAATGCATGATAAAGTTGATGTTGCACGTGAGGTGTTTCTTGACCCCTTACAAGTTGACTGTGCTTAAGGAGTAACTTAGGTGGTCAAAACGACTTTCGAAAGTTCCTATCAAATCCCGAAGGCTGGAAGCAAGTCACTAAACCGATCAAAGTATCAAAGGAAGGCCAAAGGTTTGAGGTTAGAAGCTGAGAGGACAAGCCTGCAAGATTGCACACTACCAACTGGATAGGCTAAAACAGGCCAACCGGGTAAGACTGGATCTCATACACCAAAGGAAGATACTACAAGCTTGCTTATCCAGATGGTCACAAACTAAGCCATCTAGATGACCTTCAACAACCAAGCCAAAATGGGAAATGCTGCAAGCTTGTTCATCTGGATAGACCAGAACAGGCCAACCAAATGACCTTGGAATGAAGAAGACAGGTAGAGATGCTGCAAGCTACTTCATTCGGATGGCCCCGAAAAGTACCAACTGGTTGACCTAAGAATACAAGTAACAGAGAGAAATCCAAAGAACAATTTCATTTGGATGGTCCAAAAGTGAACCATCCAGTTGGCCATGGACTGTGACACCACCTTTATTCTGACTGATAGGAGATATTTTGGGCTACCTCGAGCCTTGTGCCAAGATTGTTGGGGAGACACCTTGAGGCCTGAAATGGCAACCACTTTGTGTCACCTCTTGGGGAACTTTTTGGAGATTTTTCCCAGGGATATTATCAGATTTTTGGGAGTTTTATTATATCCTATTTTATGCAATAGTATTAGATATTATTCTAGAGAGAGGTGGGAGCAATTCTACCTATTTTTCATCGCAAGTTCTTGAAGTTTTGAGTAGTTTTTGGCATTTTCTTCACCTTGTACTCAATGCTCCATGGAAGAATAGAAGATAAAACTTATTGTTCTCCATCTTTTGTGACATTCTAATACAAGACAACTTATTTTCCATGTTGTTATTTTTATTTATCTTTGTTGTATCTTTCTTTTATATAATGATAGGCTAGATATTTAGGCTTGGTCTTGAGAAGATCTTCATCTCATGATCTAGGCAATTTTGATATCTCCTATTTAGGATTTTCAAAGCTTGTTGGAAATAAAATTTTTCTCATACTTTAAACCTTAGGTGAAGTGTTAAGCCTTTGATTGGGTGTACTCAATGTGCTTTTGAGACATCTAATGCCTAGGTCGATATCCTTCATTCATTGACGTATTTTTCATGAATATCTTGATTTTCCACCATATCTATTGCTTTTACGATTTCAATGCAACATTTTCCAGCCAAAAACATGCTACCTTGTTCTTGGTTGTGTAGAAAAGGAGATATTAGTTGCTTGGGTTGAGGATGGAGCGAATCAAAAGATCTTGCCTCATTGCGTACTAATCACTTTACTCGTAGCTTTTGTTCTAAAGTCATACCCTTAAACCTGAACAAAAAAAGGATTGACATCCTTAATCTCGAAATCGCGCAACACCTATTCACTAGGTTACAACTTCACAATTTTCGTGGGATCGATATCCGATATTTCTCCACTATACATTTTCATTGAAGAGTAGAAGGAGTCCAGAAAATAAAATGTTATTGAACAGGAGCCACAACGATATACTATTTTGGGTCAACCATATTTTTGGCGCCATTACTTGGGAATTCACTACGTGAAGTATTTTCACGCTTGGTGAGTATTTTTAGCGCTTGTAAATATTTGTCTTTATTTTTATTTTTGGTTTTAGTTTGCAATAGATTGTTAGTAGGGCATGCATTTAGAGTGCATGAGTGTTTATGCTCGTGATCATACCCATAGACTTGTGAGAATACAAAATCACCCTACTGACACTATAGCTGCTAATGAGGGAGAGAATGTTAAGATCATGAAAGAATACTTGAACCCTACACGTGTAGTAATTCTGTCATCCATTGAACCAACTGAACCGGTTCTTCAAGGGGACCTGTTCATTGTTAAACCTAGAATGATACACGTGGTACCTCCTTTTCATGGGATGAAGTCCGAGATTCCCTATCAATTCATACGGGAATTCGAGGATGTCGTCACTACAATGTGCACTGTCCCTAATCAGCTAGAATCTACGATACTCAAACTCTTTCCTTTTGCTCTGAAGGACAAGGACAAAGTTTTAGATTTTGTCCTTAAAACCACGCTCTATTCCCACATGGATTGATATGCTGAACGAATTCTTAAAAAAATATTTTCTTATGCATAGAACCACTGCTTTGAAAAAAGGGATTCATGGATTCACTAAACAACCTAATGAATCATTCTACACTTGTTGAGAGAGATAAAATGAATACCTGAGTGCCATCCCCCATCATGGATTCGATGACTAGCAAATCATAGGCCTTTTCTATGAAGGGATCTCAGCCCATAATTGTTAGTTCATCGATATGATGTGTAATGGAAAGTTCATGAAAATGCAACCTTACGAGGCTATTGATTATTTCAACACGTTGGCCAAAAATAACCATTCCTGGGATTGTTCTGATCCCACTAAAAAGTCGAGCCCTGATCCCATGCCTAGTCGAGGGACATAGGGTAGATACGTGTTGAGAGATGATGTTGATTTCTGTGAGAACCAGGAATTTTTTTTTTAATATAAAGCCCGGAATTTGATTTAAAAAAAAAAAGAGTTTAATACAATTTATGTATGTATATGATTTGGGGATTTATGTGTAATGTATGGGAGATAAGAGTATTGTGGGTTACAAGTGTAATGGTGAGGGGTGTAAGTGTATTTGACACTTTAAATAGAGCCACATCAGATTTTTTTTGGAAGAAACCCAGATTTCTTTCTCTCTCTTCTCTTCTCTTTTCCGTTTGAAGCTCCATGGGAGTGATTACATGTTAGCTACACCAAACCCACTTCACAAATCTTCCTAAAAACTCCAAATACCTCAAGATTTTTCGTACCCTTTCGTTGTTGGCTAGTATTAGGTGGTTGATCATGATTTTTTTGCTTGGAGAAGGTCTACTCAAGTTCAGCCACCATTGGAGGTGAAAGCTTGCTTTGGAAGCTCATATTTTTTGATCCGACACTCCAAGTAGGAATTTCTTACCTCTATTATGTGTATATGACTTATTTTTGGTAATGTATGATGTTGGGTGTGAGTTTAGAGTTTGAAAATGGAAGTTGNNNTATTACCGGTAATACAGTGTTGTAGTATTTTGACAGTTTCTGGCAGTGCATCCTATTACCGGTAATTGGATGTCTATTACCGGTAATACAGTGTAACATATTTGGACAGTGTTTGAATACAGTGTAACATATTTGGACAGTGTTTGGTCAGTGCGTCCTATTACCGGTAATAGGATGTCTATTACCGGTAATACAGTGTAAAGCATAGTTAGGCAGTTTTTGGGCAGTGTAGTCTATTACCGGTAATAGCTCATGGATTACCGGTAATTCTGGGCACTTTTCTAAATGAAAGTTTTTGTTAAATAATTGAATGATTGGCTTATTAGT
>JABCMJ010008405.1:0-19190 GCA_014822125.1 Arbutus unedo
TTAATCTCGTTGGGTTTAGAACTCGTTGCATTAGGATATGATTCGTGTGTGCTTGTGTGCATGACATGCATTGACATTGCATAACATATGAGTTGAACAATATGTGGAAGTTGACCTTTGTTAAGGAGTTCTGATTTGGCATTGGCCTTGTTGTGGCTATAATTGATTGACTTTGTTAGTGTGGCTTAATTTATTGTAGCGTTATGCCTCCGAGACGTGGGGTGAGATTCGGTGGACCTCGAGGCCAAGGTCGCTAACATGAAATACCTTTGGAGGACATTGTGAGTAAGCAGGGGAGATACCGCAAATGGAAGAAGTCCATGAAGAAGTAGAACGAAATGTCGAGCCACCGATTGCCCCAGGTGCATTTGCAAAAGAGTTTATGGTGGTACTTGCCGAGGCAAATACGTTGAATCAGGCCACTAGAACCCATGCCAGTGATCGGGTGATAGATGCGATGAGGGAATTTCTGAGAGTGGTGATGCTCTAACGGCCAACCTTTGGCTTTCTGAGACCCGTAAGTTGTTCAAAGCCTTGAGGATAGTGGAGGACGACGTTCGGGTCAATATAGCGTCATGTCAATTGACCGGAGAGGTAAATGAATGGTTGGAGTCAATTTTTGAAGCGAGAAAGGATGCGCAAAAGGCCGCTAGGCAAGTGACGAAAGTTGACAAGCCGGATGTGGAGGACATGACGTGGGCCGATTTTGAGGTACTCTTCAAGAATCGATATTTCCTAAGTCTTATCGTGAACAGTTATGTATATAGTTTGAGAGGTTGGAACAAGGAAGTATGACAGTGCGGAGTACGCTACAAAGTTTCAGAACTTATTCCGTTTTGCACTAGAGTTGGTGACGATAGAGGATCACAAATGTCGTCGTTTTGAGAGGGGTCTTCACTCCTTAGTGAAGATGCTTGTGGTGAGCCAACACAAGATAGATTTTGCTAAAATCATCGAGTGCGCTAGAAACGTGGAGTTGCCCAAGGAGGAACAACGAGGTTCTAGAATTTGGGAACTAAGATAGTCAGGTGTTATGCAAGATTCATCATCTTTCACTAGCTTTGGGAGCTAGGGACGTAAGCGGCAGAGGGAGCAGTTTCAGCCTCCACGGGGCCATTCAAACCTTAGGCCATCCAACTTCTCCGATGCTAAGAGTAATGCTTTGAGACCACCAATAGTCTGTCATCGGTGTAATCAACCTGGCCATGTTCATAGTCAATGTACAATATAGCCGAAGGTCTGCTACTCTTGTGGCCAACCTGGACACCTGGCTAGGAATTGTCCCCAGAGGACAAGTGTGCACAGTGAGGCAGGTTATGTTCAGTAGTCAAGACAGGGCTGTGGGTAGCAGTAGCAGCAGTTTAGGGGTACTCAGAGACAGCAGTAGCCCCACTTCCATCAGACCACTTTGGCACAGGGTTCTCATGCTGATAGGGGTACAAGTTCGACAACACCTCTACCAGGTTCAGGACAACGTTATGGTTATACACAGGTTCAACATACCCAAGGGAGGACCTTCAATATCATGACTATAGCTGCACCATCTTCTTCTCAGGCTCCAGAGGCTTCAGTTGTGAGGGGTACTTTCCTCTTGTTTAACTCTTTTGCAAAGGTTTTATTTGATTCTAGAACATCTCATTCTTTTATTGTTGCACCTTTTGCATGAGCTTTAGAGTTAAAAACGGATTTGCTTGAACCTCAATTGTTTGTTAAAACTCCTCTTGGAGGAAAATCACCACTTAGCCATATTTGTAGAGATTGCAAACTCACTATCCTTGATCGTCACTTCACTTTTGATTTCATTGTGTTAGACATGTCTGGGTTTGATGTCATTCTAGATATGGATTGGTTATCCTCGTTCTACGCCACCATAGATTGTTTTAAACGTCGGGTTTACTTGTGTTCGCCCATGGATGGGTGCTTTGAGTTCTTTGGGGAGCGCCGAGAGCCAATGGAACCCTATCTATGTGAACCACTAGAGCGGCACATGATTTATGCATTGTTTATCAGTTTAACTCTAGATGAGGATGTATCTGTGCGTGGGGAGTTGGCAGAGGTGGTTTGTGATTTCCCAGATGTATTTCTAAAGGAGTTACCCGGTTTACCGAGAGAGAAGGAGGTTGACTTCTCGATAGAGTTGCACTCAAGCACTACTCCCATTTTTGTGGCACCCTATCGTTTTGCACCAGCTAAACTGAAAAAATTAAGGTGCAATTACAAGAGTTGCAGGACCTGGGATTCATTCGTCCTGGTACGTTGCCGTGGAGAGCACCGGCCTTATTTGCACAAAAGAAGGACGATTCTTTACGTCTATGCATCAATTATCGAAAGCTTAATCGTGTTACAGTGAAGAACAAATATCCGATGCCGAGAATTGATGATCTCTTTGATCAACTCGGGGGTGCTACATGTTTTTCAAAGATTGACTTGAGGTCCGGTTATGATCAATTGAGAGTTCAAAATGAGGATATTTCGAAGACTGTCTTTCGGATGCGTTATGGACATTGTGAGTTCATGGTCATGCCTTTTGGGTTGACCAATGCACCGGCGACATTCATGGATCTCATGAACTGCATTTTTCGTGAGTACCTCGACCAGTTTGTTGTGGTATTTGTTGATGATATTTTGGTCTATTCACTTTCAAGGGAGGAACACAAATCCCATCTCGCCATTGTTTTGGAACTTTTGAGGAAGCATCAACTGTATGCCAAAATTAGCAAGTGCGAATTTTGGTTATCTGAGGTGATGTTTTTGGGACACGTGGTGTGTCTGTTGACCCAGGAAAAATTGAGTTAGTTATAAGTTGGTAGTGACTGAGAAATGTGTTTGAGATTTGTAGCTTTTTGGGCTTTACCGGATATTACTGACATTTCGTTCATGACTTCTCTCGGTTAGCGGCTCCAATGATTGACTCGAAAAGGGATGTGATTTGCGTGGAATGATTCATGTGAGACAACCTTTGAGGAATTGAAAAAGCGCTTGACTGGTGCACCGATTGTGATTATGCCCGAAAGAGGAGCTGGATATGCCGTGTATTGTAATGCCTCGAGAGAAGGATTGGGTTGCATATTGATGCAATGAGGTAGAGTGGTAGCGCATGGGTCGAGGCATTTAAAAATCGATGAGCAAAATTACCCAACCCATGATTTAGAACTTGTAGTTGTGGTCTTTGCCTTGAAGATTCGGTGGCATTATTTGTATGGTGAGAAATTTGAGGTCTTCTCTGACCATAAAAGTTTGAAGTACTTGTTCTCCCAGAAGGAGTTGAATCTACGACAACGCTGGTGGATGGAGCATATGGAGGACTACGACTTTGATTTACAATACCACCCAGGAAAAGCCAATGTGGTTGTGGATGCTTTGAGTAGGAAACCTACATAATTGGCAAGTCTAGTCGTTCGTGAATGGAAGGCGATTCGAGATTTGGGAGTTTATGCTTCTTGTTTTGAGGAAGTTCAGGAATGAGTGACTTTGTGCAATTTTACGGTTCGATCCACTCTATCCACCCACTCAAGTGGCTGACACCCAACTGTGTGATGATGAAACAGATGAGTTGCGAAAGAAATACTTCAGTGGCAATGCTGGAAGGGGGTGGATGGTGCATGTCGATCGGAGCTTGCGCTTCCCAATAAAGTTATTTGTACCCGTTTCATGTCGAGAGGGAATTTTGAAAGAGTTTCATCACTCGCCATTGGCTATTCACCTAGGAGGAACAAAGATGTACCATGACTTGCATTGCCAATTTTGGTGGCCAGGGATGAAACATGGTGTAGTGAGTTTTATGTCAAACTGTCTTACGTGCCAACAAGTGAAAGCTGAGCATCAATGACCCGCGGAGAAATTGCAACCTTTGCCCATGGCTGAATGAAAATGGAAGAATGTCACGATGGACTTTGTTTCAGGATTGCCAAAGTCAACGAGAGGACACGATGCTATATGGGTGATTGTAGATTGCCTGACTAAGTCTGCTCATTTCTTACCACTTTGAGTGGCCAATTCTGTGGAGAAACTTAGCCACTTGTACCTTCGTGAGATCATTCGACTTCATGAGATTCCGGTGTTAATCATGTCTGATCGAGATCTGCGGTTCATTGCACATTTTTGGCAGAGTTTGCAAGATGCACACGGTACGAGTCTCTTGTTTAGCATGGTTTATCACTCTCAGACGGATGGACAATCCTAACAAACGATTCAAATATTGGAGGATATACTTCGGGCAAGTGTTTTGGACTTTTGAGAAAATTGGGAGGATCACTTACCTTTGGTCTAATTCGTGTACAACAATAGCTATCAATGAAGCATAGAAATGGCACCGTTTAAGGCCTTGTATGGGCGACCATGTAGATCACCTGTGTGTTGGACTGAGTTGAGTGAATCGAGCATTGTAGGACTGAACTTAATTGGGGAGACTATTGACAATATGAGATTGATTCGCCAACGACTATTGGCCACCCAAGAGAGAACAACAAAACAAATTGAGGTGATTCATCAGAGGTTACTTACAACACAGAGCCGACAGAAGAGCTATGTTGATCGCCGTTGTCTTCCTTTGTCATTCGAAGTGGGTGACCATGTATTTTTGAAGGTGTCACCACGATGGGGTCTATCTCATTTCGGGCGAAAGGGGAAGCTTTCACCGTGATATATCGGACCCTTTGACATCCTTGGTAGAATTGGGGAAGTTGCATATCATTTGGCTTTACCTCCAAAATTGTCGGGTATTCATGATGTATTTCATGTCTCGATGTTGAGAAAGTATGAGCCAGACCCATCGCATATACTTGAATGGTCCAAACTTTAGTTAGAAGCCGATGCCTCTTATGGAGAGAAACCGGTGAGTATTCTCGACTCTCGTAAACAAGTGCTAAGAGGTAAGACGATCTCTTTGGTTCGAGTTTTGTGGGACAACCAAGGAAGGATCAACATGGGAGCGAGAGGATGAAGTTCGAGAGAAGTATCCACACCTGTTTACTTCCTAACTATAGTGAGTTTCCTTCTTCATTTTGATGATAATTAAAAATCGTGAGTTGTTTGATGTAGTATGTGGGGCGATTATTTCGAATTAGCATGCAATTTACTAGTTTAAGATTGATATTCTTGGGACTTTCTCGGTTGTACCTGTTGTATGTTTATTGGCATTGTTTTGGTACACTTATACGGTTAAGATATTCATACTTCTTAAATTTATTGAATGTTGTTGAGTTTGGACTCGTTGAGCATTGTTTATGCACGAGGTAGACAGTGGAGTATTATTGGAGGCGTTGGATTGATAGACGTGTATCTATGTCTTGGGTGTTGATACATAGAGAAGTATCTGTGTCGGAATACTACTCTTTAAATTTCGTGGACAAAATTCCTTTAAGGAGGGAAGAATGTAAAAACACGAAAAATTTCTTAGTTTTTTAGTTGCCGTTTGAGATGTTTATTAATGAGGTAATTCGTCGGAGGATATCTGTTTTGGGCTCGGATAAGTTAGAACTTGACCTGAGGCTTAATTTTGTCAAATTAGTGAGATGAGGGCATTTTAGTCATTTGGCCAATCCCCATGTTTTGGCTTAAAAGAGATTCTGGGGAGATTGAAAGGGGATTTTAAGCTCAAGCCCCTCTCTCTCTCAAAACTCTTCCACCTTCTCTCTACAATTCCCACCCATCCAACTGATGGATTTTGAATTCCTTTGAGATATTGAGTGACCTATGAGTGCTTAGCGCATACCCAAAGACGAATCCTTGATTTAAAGTTTGAGGAAGGAGGATCGAAGCTCTTAAGGCCATCCAAAGTTAGGGTATCATCTTTTTCGCCAAATCCATCATCTTAACCTTCAGGTGGGGACATAATACCTTATATAAGCGTGTGTGAGTCTGTAGAGTGGTAGAATTACATGATTTCATCGTGTAGGAGTATAAAAGTTAGTTTTGGTTCGTGTTCTTGAATCTACCAGAAAACCCAGAAATCGCCCCGATCGCTCGAGCAGTCTTCACAAATTTGGACACCGCTTGAGCGGTTGTCAAGTGGCTTGTCGGGTGGTGTTTTTCTGCTCTCTGAAACTTTTGACCCGTCTAGTAACCTCCAGTTCACTCGAGCGACCTATCTTGTTTTTGACAGGTTTTGTTGATTATTCCAGATGGATTATATTATGGTTTTGGGCCATTGTTAGATACTTTTTAGTGACATTCCTAGAGTTAATGCATATTTACCCTAATATGAACTTGGCAGAGCAAAACATATTGATATTTATGTTGTGGTCTATCACGTGTGCAACAATTAAATAGATGACTAAACTTGGAAAGGTACTAGCACTCCTTCGGGAATGTTAGAAAGGTACTAGACTCTTTCGGAAATACTAAGAATGTACTAGACTTCTTCAGGAATACTAGGAAGGTACTAAGTTCCTTCGGGAATACTAGGAATATACTGCGACTTCTGGATAACTTCCTTGTGTGGAATTGGAAGGAAACTATTACTTATCCTTTGAGTCAACTTATAAAATTTTCGACTTATAATGTCTATTCGATTTCTCTTAAAACTTGTTGTGACATCTCCATTACATGAATTATATTCCTTAATTCGATTGGGTCATTACCATGTTATTAGTTGCATTAATGTTAATACTGGCATCGATGTTCCGACTGGGCTTGTAGCTCATCCTCTTCTTTTATTTCAGGTACAAATCTCGAGCAGATGGACATGGCATGCCTAATTGTGTGTATCTCTTGTAGTTTTTTCTTGGAGTCATTTGGCATCTTTCAGCTTAAATTTTTGGAAATATGTAATATAACTCTATTTTTGATAAAACGAAACTCATGAGGCCCATTTTGTAGAACTGTTCCTTTTGATAATTCCAGCGTTAATGATCTCTAGTTATTCTAGATTATTACTGAAATTTGGGGTGTGACATAAGACGTAATGAAAGTTTTAGAAATCTCTTAGACTTGTTAAGTCTTCTGCCAAAGCTTATAGCTTGACACCTCTCTTGTGAGGTGTCCAGTTGAGCTTCCTAACTTCAGCCACCTTCACCATGCACTGTAAAAATTCTTAACAATTTCCACATACCACATCAAGTAAAATAATCTAGTGTAGGCACTCCTTGGTACTTAGGTTACAACTTAAGATTAATTAAATCATAGGCCCCTCAAATTAGTGTTAATCTCAAAAACTAAACTAAATTATAATAGTACTCAATTAAATCCCTCAATCTACAATTAATTCCAAATTGTGCTCTTATAATTCTATTAATCAAAATTTTAAATCCTTAATCATTCAAATTATAGATCGGGTCCTTACAATGTCTATGTAACATGCAAAGAAATCAAGGGTGCGGTAATATGGAGTGATCATTATGATGAGATCTTAATTGTCGCCCATGATATCGAGGTGGTGCTAGATTTTGTTGAAGCTAGTTTCATGTACACTACAGATTTGAAAGTGGGAAGCCCTTTAATCGTGGATGCTTACCAAATCGACATATTTTACCCATTCAAGCCCTCGACCAAGCCATGAGATAACACTTGAAACCACTTTATCTCTAAAGCATCTTTTCACGGCATTTTACTGAATAGGGTGTTGGTAGATAATGGTGATGTTGTGAACATCCTTCCCTTCAAGACTTTGAAGAAATTGGGACAAGAGAAGGTAAAGTTGATTCTTACGAGTACCACCATTGCATGGTTCATTGGGGAAAGTTAGCATGCGAAGGGCATCCTCTCCATCATGTTAGAGGTTGGAGAAATCAAGATTGATATTGCATTCTTTGTAGTAGATTCTACAACAAGATACAATGCATTACTAGGGAGGGATTGGATCCACATTAATGGGTGTGTTCCTTCCTCAATGCATCAAGAATTGATGACTATAAAATATGAGAAGGGAGAAGAAGTAGGTATTGCAACAATAAAACTAGATCTCCATCCTTTCAAGGCTACGACATTTTTTGCCGAAGCAGAAATGTACAAGACTGTGATTATTCCTCTCAATATCCCAATAGCTGCCACACCCCCAACCAACGAATTGGGCATGGGAGAGTTGACATAGTTGAAATCGAAGCTCAGACAATCTATGAAATATGAATTAGACATACCCAAAGATGACGCTGTTTGGCAATGAATCAAATGTGGACCGAAAGCCTAATTACTGGCTTCTAGGGAGTCATCTACTGTTATGATAGGAACCAGAGTAGTAAGCTATTTGACTTTGGCTTTGAAGAGAGAATCATGAGCTCAAGTTCTTCAAGAGTAGGCAAATGATTGTTATCCATAGCACGATGGATGTGTTGTTTCATCAGAGTAGTTATGTCACGAGTTAAGGCTGAGAGCAGCTCTTCCAAAAATTCTTCATGTGCAGTAATGAAAACTGGAACATCATTGCTATGGTTGCCATGTTGCTCCAAGATGAGGGAAAATAAGTCAATTGCCCACTATTTAAATACCATGCGAGCAGTACATCTATTTATTTACTATTGCTGTGTTTTTATCCAAAGTTAGTGGTAGATTGACAGTAAAGTTATGATGACTAAGACCTGGATCAGATTTACTATGATAAATTTTCATAAAAGCTTGCTTTGGTATTCGTGTTAAAGCAAAGAAACTTGTATTGTTAACTGGAAAGTATTTACAACACACGTGTGGAGTAAAGAGATTCATTAACGGTGCAAACGTATTTACATTGAGAAAAGGATAAAAAAACTAAGCTACAAAATAAGCAAAAAAATGTCCTAATATCTACAACCTAAAGCTTAAGCTCTTTTTCCGATTTATTCGGACAATGAAGTTTCACAGTGACAACAAGGAATAATTTTGAAGTAGTGTGGGAATGTCCAAGTCACCAGAGTATAGAGTTTCTCCCAAGTAAAGTCGAGGAACTCCTTCTCTAGTTTCTTATTTTCTTCATTGGCCTGATGTTTAAACAATTTGTTGGTCGTTAGGTGAAAAGCTAAAGCTGTCCTTTTAGTTTAATGCTTCAACTTAGCTTCCTTCACAGTGAATTTATTCAGCACGACTTTGTGTTGTTTTTGAAGCAGTGGCGTAACCATTCAACCTTTTCTCCTACTTTATCTAAAGTTATAAATTTAGATCCATTGTGGATCATGGGATCCATGTTTATTTAGATGACTTTCAAGACAGTTGCATCTCATATTATGAAAACAAATATCCATTTGTGAATTTTGAGTCATTTGAGTCTAATATTTAGTTTGCATTGCAATATTTTTCAAGACTTGCTCGATATCTTGTATAATGTAACCCATAATTTTGAGTATTTCTCAAATACCTCAAAAGCCTTACAATAGCCTCCCAATGATCATATCTTGGGTTATTAGCTTGCATTGTAATAAATGCATGAGACCCACTTTAGTTTAGCTCCAAATTAAGAAAAATAACCATGGTAAAAGAATTTTTTTTTTGACAAGATGAACTTGGAACACCACTTGGTAGTAAGTCAAAAGTGTAGAATAACTTTTGTATACAACAGTCTTTGTGAATTATCTTTCTTGATGTGCCAATTTCAGGTGCGTCATGTCAACATCGAGGGAAGAGGACAAAGGATCTCAAGCCCATGCTTTTGTAAACAAGTAGAGATAGACAAGCGTTCAGAGAGAGAGAGAGAGAGAGAGAGTTGTACTACTAAACAGGGCATCATAAACTAATAATGCTTATTAGCCGTCCATAAAATGCAAGAAAAACCAAAAGTTTAATCATACTTAAATTTGCACCCATCAATTAGATGCGAAAGTGAATCGATTTATTGACAAACAAATAAGATTTCAACAACACTTGCTAGCATTTTAATTGAGCATTCCTGCTCAATTGTTGCTATATACCTAATAATGATGCAAATTTTTTTAATCAACAAGAAAGAGGCAGGTCATACCTCTTGCAAACATACACTCAAAAATATCAAACACTAAAAGAAAGAGAAACACGTAAAGACAATTCCACAATATATATTTTGTTAAGGAATTAGAGACATTATTTTGGTGGATTGAGCATATTGGTCATGCCATAGAGTCCAAAGCCATGATGGTGCTGAGATTCATGGGGTTCATGTACTGTGTGGAGCCAGATATTATTTGTCGCGCAATAATCCTGTTTGCTTTCTCAGATGGATGGAAGGGATCCCAAAATGCATACAAGTCTCTGTTTGGGCAGAGATTTGACAAGGGGGTGCAAAGTCCGATCCCATTGTATGGTCCTTGACCACAACATGCTATCTTTGATGTAACAAATCCATAAGCTTGAGGGTCATTGATGAAATCCATGTGCATTTGTTGAGCATTAACTGCGATGAAGACATTGGTGCCAATTTCATTATTGAGGGATTTAATCATCTGAATCAGTTGAGGGTTGAACAAGGCTGCTGCTCTTTGGAGTTTGGGAATGCACTCCCCATTTCTGCTGCCTTGCATTCCTAATTCTGCTGGAACACAACCTAATGGTCCTGTACCCGTCACCAGCACCCTACGGGCCCCTATATCGTAAAGTCTCTGCATCCACCAAACATACCTTCCTTTTAAGTATTATATACTACTCAACTTCAAGAGAGAGAGAGAGAGATATCTAGAGAGAGAAAGTAGTAGTAGTAGTAGTTTTTTTTCCCCAGTATCTTACATGTGGGTCCCATGTGGTAGTATTTGGGAACATTAGTTTCTTTTATATACAAAACACTATTGACTTTTGTGACACAAGACAAAATAATAAAGAAAATGAAAGCAAAATTTACTTAAAAGTAAGAAAAATTAGCCAAATTTAACGTTGCATTTTAGATTTTTGATACGTTTTTATTTGAGTTAGTATTTTTTATTTTTTCATTTCTTAACTTTTTAGATAGAGTTATACTATATGTATGGAAAAACAATTGAAAACAACATAGAGAAAACGAAATAGTCAAAGTTTTCAAGAATTAGAATAAAAACTAATTATAATGGATACGAAGAGGGTAGATGATATACGTACCCGTAAAATTTTGTTGTACTCGGAGATGAGATAGCGAACATAATCGGGGAGAGAGTATTGGCGAGACCTAGCAGAGTAGGGGACTAAGAAGTAATTGTTGACGAAGTCGTTGCCCCCAAGTGTGATTAGAACAAGAGCTTGGTTTACAAGTCTCGTTGTCTGCTGACTTCCTATCAGACCACTCACCCTTTGCTGGTATTGTTGAAAGTATGCCAACTGTTGTGAAATCCTTATGATGTTTACCTACACAACATTTAATAATTTCATTTCAAACTAATTTCGAATAACCATCCATGCTACACAGCTTGTTGGTACGTATATATATATATATAGTTTATGTTTTTTCTTTCTTTGAAAAGTCTTAAATACCCTCAAAAATTGGTCATCTAAACTAATATAAGTGAAAGACCATGGAGTATCAAAATAATATAACACTATTTATAGGTTTGTCATACCGAATAAATTTTTAATTTTTACTCTAAATAATTGTAATTATTAGTTTTGAATCAATTTTTTTTTTTTTATAAATTATTGGTTTTTTTTTACGAGAGCTTTAGAAGAATCAAATTTTAAAAAGACGAAAAATAATTTAATGTACTTGAATTATTTTCATATTTAGTCCCAATTTGACCAAAACTAATTATTGTTTTTTTTTTGTTCTTTATTCAAATTTCTACACGTTTATTAGTTTTGCGTTTAATTTTTGTCAATTATTAGTTCGTTTTCACTAGACAATTATAAACAATAAACATTATGATCAAAAGCATAAAAAAAATTCACTAGAGATAAAAAAAATTCACTAGAGACAAATTCTTTTAAAAAATTCTTTTTGTCTATTATGAACTTTTTAAAGTTTGATTCAGTTTTAATAATTTTGAATTTTTTATTGAAACGAAATAATAATCTAGAAATTCTTTATACAAAGCTAACAAATGCGATTTTCTTGAATAAAGACAACAACAACAACAACAAAAATTGGCTCAATATAATGCTGCCTGTGAAGTTTTTTAGTCATGTTTTGGTTATAATTTTTTTATTCGTAAATTTCTCAGGATCAATATCATAAAAATATCACACAAAACTAACAAAATTGAACAATGACAAAAAGAAATCTATAATTGATTTTTGGCCACTGGGCCTATGTTACATACTGAAAGCATATTCGCACCTTTTTGTTTCTTGCAAAATCACAAAAAAAAAAAAAAGAAAAGAAAAGAAAAAAAGAAAGTTACGTCACATGTGGATGCAACCATATAAAACCCGTAACAATGCGATTAGCATGAGTATATGTATGAGTCTTTGAAGTGATTAAGAAGCACGATTTCGACAGCTTTTTTGTATCACTAATTGTATAAAATGCTAAAAATTATATGTTTTGTTTATATCTCATATATAGTACCTGGACCAGTTTAATTATACTTCTCCTTAATTATTTTCTGAAACTATAAAAATTAAAGAATGAAAAATGAAATGAAGAAGCTAATTTTAACCCCCTCTCTCTCTCTCTCTATTATTACTACTAGTATTGATTTGAGAAAATGATAGATATTTGTGAGGAAAAGTGTTTTTGTATAATAAGATCTAAATAAATATGAGGAATTTCATTTTGGTTTGAAACTTACAAATTGGATTCCAGTGTCATTAAGGATACCAATTCCAGCAGAAGCAAAATTGGCACCAACGAGTAATTTCTGACCAGTAAGTTCTGGACTCAGATACGGCAATGTCGATTCCGATCCCATACTCTGACCTGATAAATTATTAATTAGTAAAATCCATCAACATTAATGCTCACTCCCAATAACAATATAAAATCTACACCGTAATTTGCTTTTTATGTTTATGTGCATGGATTTGTCAAAGATCATATCAGGATGAAAAAGCAGTCTCACAACTCCGCTATGGAGAGTGGAGGGCACGTATACTTGCCGATTGACTAATAAAAGAGAGAGAAAGTTTTGAGTGAAACTAATGTGTAGAACTTGTACATAAACTTTTGCATATGTTTTGATATTTGCAAAACTTCCGTCGAAATTTTTAACTTTTTGTAGCATTGTGTATGTATTGTAAATGCATATGCAGTTTTGGTTAGCAAATTATAGTGTTAAAAGGGGAAAACTCTGCAATTTTAGCATGTTCTTCATGCTTTGTTCTGCCTTATTTGAATTTGAATTTTTTATTAATTATTAGTTCGTCTCGAAGAGATATTTTATAAAATTAAAAATTTATGTTAAATTTTTTTTAAAAAATTTATTAAAAAACAAAAAATAAGTCAAAACAAACCATGTTATAAAGGGAACATCTTTTTTGGTGTGAACTCTTTTTTAAAACCGGCTAACACTTTTGATTTTCAAAAAAAAATCTTCTTCCATCCTAATAACTGTAGGGATATTTACTTGAAAAGACTATTCTAAAAAAACTGCTCCTAACTGCACATGAAAAAAAATACTATTCCTAAAAAGTACTATAAAAAAACACTGCTTCACAAAAAAATTGATTAAATCTAAAAAAGACGGATTCAATATAATAATTGCACTATAAAAATTATCAAATCGGGTTTTTATGTGCATCATATTTACAAATGCGAATGCTAATATATATATATATATATATATATATATACACATACATGGACATGTCCCATCCGTGTTCAGTTACCCAGATACACATGCAATTTTCTTCAAAACTTTAAAAAATGGCACCAAGTTTTCCCCAAACATGTATATGGACAAGAAAAAGTGGAGGAGATTTAAGGCAACTTACGTTCGTGAATTTTTCTACAGTGTTGTAACATAAATAAAAGTAAAATTTCACAATGCATATTCAGTAAAATTTAAGAAAAAGAAACTACAGTTTTCATTTGGAAACTTTTTTATGGTGTTTGAACATTCATGAATGTACATTGAAACTAAAGCATACGTCAAAACAACGCATATTCACAAAATCTAAAACATAAATGGAAGGAGCAAAGCGCAGTAATACTCAACTGATAAGATCAGGGATGTTAAGTCCGTTAGAGAAGCGGCCAGTGGGGCGGTGTGTTGGATAATCAATGCCGTAAGGCGGGGAGTCGGCACGGGCAGTGGTGGCTAAGTAGTTGTTGTTGCCATTGTCTACCAGAGAGTCTCCAAATACGAAGAATGCACGTGCCTCAGCTTGAGGGACAGAATGTTCCACCCTCAATGCAAGCCCTAGAACAATGATCCACATACAATATGGAAGTGAGGAGGTATAAGCCATGTCAAAGAAAAAAAGGACCTGTTTTTCTTTTTCTAGCAAAACTAGGACTCGATCTTGGGGTGTGCTTGGAAAATTATGGAGTGATGGGTTTTTATACATGTTGTGGTTGACACACATGAGACTAAAATCAAGGAAGGACCACAAAATTATTTTTCAAAAAGCTTTGCTAGTACAAGTAGTTATAATATATTCAATTGGACAGTTGTTTGGCAGTGTTCAATAATTAATCTCTGGTACTCTTCTATGTACTAGCTAACTCATAGGATGGCCCAATCCAGTTTATTTCCATCAACCCAATTCAATCTCAAAAGGTTAAACAAGGTTAAGCAAACAAATCTACGGACCCAAAATGACATAAGATCTGAACCACTTTCAATTTTTGTGTGCACTTTTTTCTGTTTTCAAATTAAATTTGTCAACTTAAATCAGCAATTGTTTGCTTACACAATTTCCTTTTGGATTATATATCACATATATGCCATGTAAGGACCCAAATTATTTTAATCCATAATAAATAATATCTCGAGTATTTAATTTAGTACTGAGTAATTAGTTTAATCCAAGTAACAAAAATTTGATTCGTATATTTTTGTCATATAAATGTATTATCTACATACATACATACATACCTCTTTTTATACATATAATCATATAGACGTGAGTACATATATAATACAAGACATACGTATATACATATTTGTATACATACATAATTTATGTTATCAGTATATATATGCACACATATAAATACTATCACGCTCTCATTTTTATATATATTATTATTTCAATTTATCGTAAATAAAATTTTACAATACTCAATAAATAACTCGTAAATCCCAAATTATTTCATTCATGAAGTACCATCAAAATAGATTTTAAATTGTTACATTAAAATGGGCAATGCCCAACCCGATACTTGTACCGAATGAAATATCAAAGTTTAAACATTTACTTTTCCTTTCGAATGTAAGAAATAAAATAGAAAACAAGTTAGATTACATCTTTTAAAAATTAATACAAAGATGTTGGGTAACTCTAGTAAAAAATCTTCAAAAAGATCATGCATCACTATATATATGCATGTCACGTACTTCATGCTATGTGTCCAGGATAATACTTGAAAATGATAAAGTAAGCTACACATCCCTGTAGGAATGTCTATGCCAACAAGTAGTTGAATATGAAATGATAAGGCATATAACATGAACAGTTCATAAAGACTTAAGCAATTTATGAAACTATGAACTGACGTAAGCAAGTTATTAAACCAGGCATCTAACGATAACAGGTTCCACATATCTATCTTACAATTCAATAGTTCATTCGATCTGTTTCATTAATCATTTTATCATTCCATACTTCGGTGCACGCGCATATTGCCAAGCAGAAGATATTTTTGTTGACCGGAGAAAGGCGATTCCAACAAAAAGATGATAAGTTACAGAACCAAATAGTTTAGAACTAGACCTAGACGAACAAGGATGAGAATTGTTAGGCCAATTCGACTATAACGAGAAATTAAAAGGTGTATTAAACTCTACTAGTATAAATAAGGCCAGTCACATTAATGCGAATACAGTTTACTAAAACAGACAGTGCAAATTGATGTCTCTACATTTCTAATTTTTTCGTAATTGGGAAATTTTATTCAAACTTCATCACAATATCCGATTTATTATGTTTTGCCGAAATTTCCCTTGTTTATTCTTTAATAACACATCTGTTATCTACTAAGAAAACTCACTAGCTTTGATCAATGAAAAACGAACTTAGGTTTATGTTTCCTAACTGGTAAATAAATTAAGTATAGCCTTAATATTATCTTTGTAATCTTTTACTCAGATTAATAAATTTTTCTTTGCCAAAAAGAAAAAACTGTAGCCTTAAGCAAACACCCACTATCCATAAAAAATACAGCTTTGGATCCCTCAAAATATCTAAAGCCTTTGACATTTATATCTTTTAGGCTTCTCATCTTTAATAATCATGGAGTAATAATGAGAGGATGCAGGATAGAGCTAGCTAGGTTCCATGCGATCAACATCAATACTTGTCAACTTGCAGTACTACTTTTCAACATTTAGGTAAAGTTTGATGTAATTAATAAATTTTGGAACCAAACTTGTGGCCCTCCCAAACAAGAAATTAACCAAAAGTGACCAAATTTCTTTACAGATTTATGTTCTCTCTTAACATGCATATTGCTAGTCCCCAATGCCACTTTGAGATGTTCCAAAATATTTGTTATTCTTGAAAACTCAAAGGAAGAAATGTTTAAATTTTTATAAATAACCCTTATCAACGATTAAAAGTAATTTTAGAAATTTATGTGCGTGTGTGTATAAGGTACTATTAAAAACGTAATCAAATACTTTTTACATGTCTAAGCTCCAACTAGTAATATGAGATGAAGAGAGTAAGAGCTTTGAGATAACATAACATTTACCAGAGATCTGGTTGAAAAGTGCACATTATTTTCTTTGCACCCTAAGGAACCTCAAGAGTTGGCTTGACACCCCATAAATTCGAAAGTGGCACATTGCACCTTGAATGTGTCAAACTTTTGCAAAAAGTTTCTAAATGTTTCAAAGTTGCGCTATTAATTAGTATCATCCAAGCTCAAAATATCAGTACAACTGTGAAACATTTGAACAACTAACGCAACCTCAATCTTAAACTATAAATGCCAACTGTGTATGGGGTCTATTGCCAAGGTTTGTCGCTGAGCAAATTAAATAGAGACAGGGTTGGATTAGAAAACTTGAAGTGCAATGTGTCACTCACAATTTTTAAAGGGAGTGAAATGCAACTCTTGCAAAAGTTCAGGGGGCAAAATGACAGGATTACTTGGTTTTTCTTTCTAGTGGTGTATTTATTAAGTTGTCTCACGCTGTATTTGGACATGGGATATTGAGACTTGTGTAGAAAGAAGAAGACGTAGCTTCCATTTGTGAAGAAAAGTTCCATGCATGCCTTTTCTTCCCATTCTTCAAACTCATCTCAAATCGAAGATCCAACGTAACATTACCCGTTACTGAAAATTAAATTAATTCCACCTACATATTGCATGGGAGGTTTTGAGACATGTTCAAGGATCAACTCCTTACTAGATCTATCCCTTCATATCCTACGAAAGAGTCAAAAATCTGCAACCACAATGATTATTTTATCTCGTACATATGAGTGAATAGATCATGTTTGTAAAAAGTCAATTTGATTAGATATTAACAAGAAAGTAATAACGTTGTGTATCACTCTCTAAAATTGACAATTGAACATTCATTTTATAGAATGAAATTCGTCTTGTTAAAGTGGCGATCCAATGAAGTCAATTTTATGTAAGACCTAGTTTGAATCTTTACTATGAATCCAGAATTGATGTATAAAATGAGAGTTTGGAAATGTAGAAAATGATTGGACATATATATAATTTAAACGAAACATATTATGGTTAGAATTTTTAATCCGTTGGCAGGGTGTAAAAGTAAGATAGAGAAGTGAAAATGGAATTAAAGAGGTATCAGAGATAATTTAGGCCAACTACTAACCAATATAATAACACACTACGTGCAAGCCCCCCCCACCACACCCCCCTTACCATAAAGGGACTGAATTAGCAGCAAAAGCTGGTAAACCAACTGCTGTACGTACGAAGCGATTATGGAGCTCATTCCTCTTCCCATCCCCATTGCCCAAAACTCAATTCAACTGTTTTTTCAGGCGCTTAAAGTTTCCATTTGAGGGCCCCACATTCACTTGCTTCTTAATTTTGCGTTCATAGGCGATGGCCATAATTAAAACATCGTTATATATGTATGTGTGTGTGTGTGCGTGTGTGTGTTCAGCTAACTCATTTCCAAAATCATTAAGAAATTCTAGCTTCTTGTTAGATAGGGAATAAATGATTTAGGTAGTGGGAAAATGAAAAAACAGCTTAGCACCCCCTTGTTTGGTTGGGATATAATCAGTCAAACCCATGGGATTTTTCCATGCTTAAAATTATATCATTAATTGATCACATGCCATGCCACACCACACCCAACCAAACTTCTTCAATGCTTGAGGGTTTTGTTTCAATTGATTTTATTTCATAAAACTAGTATCATTATTTGTTTGGTTCGAGTTTTTATTTTAAAAAAAATAACCAAATTAACTAAATGCCTTACAAGTTACATCGTCAAACTTCACTTAAATTGCGTATTTAGACACACACACACACATGCAAAAGAAAAGGGGCTCCAATGTTGTTTCTAAAGTTGTCCTTGATATTTTTGTGTAATGATATAGGACCCACTTTTCTTGAGTATCAAGATTACAACAAGTAGTGAAGGAGCTTAATTATAATATTGCTTATGGGAAATATCTTAGATTCATGACTGTAATGCCTCAAAGTTATTTCTTAACCGACATGTAAAAATCTCTACTGTGCCATTGCATCAAATGAGAGAACCAGTTAAGCAACTTTCACCCATAGTACTTCATACCAAAGAATTTTTTAATACCATTACTTCATCATAATATATATGTCTCCATTGCTACTGTTTATTATATCAATTTGAACAAAAATTCCCTTATTATCCCTCACATTCTCAATAATATATGCCAATGCCAAACAGTAAAATTCATCTGTTATAATTTAAACAATTATAATCTTTCTTTGAAAATTATAAGAATAAAAAAAATTATATGTTGTAATTTGGACATATATATTTATCTATAAGAAATTGAACTGATAACATCAAATAAAAGAACTAAGACACTTTACCTATTGTAATTTGAACATATAATTTTATCTGTTTTGTTTTGTATGGTTGATGAAAATATTATCAAAAAACATCTCCAGACTCCGGTCATCAAGGTAAGAAACGAAATTGGTTGATGGTGGCCGGAGGTTATAGCTTGACGATGCATGATAGCAGAAGGTGAAATAAATAATTATAATATTTTGAGAGAGTGTATGAATGAATAGTAAAACTGTAACGCCCCGATTTCTCGGAACATTAATT
>JABCMJ010008407.1:0-11363 GCA_014822125.1 Arbutus unedo
CCCCTCTCTAAAAGGTGTGGGTTTTCCTCTTACATTGTGCTACCTCTCCACATGAGCCTTGTGGCCTCCCATGGTTGTTAGATGGCTTTGAGTTGGATGCTTCAACATAAAGATTATGGTTGGGAAGTCATAAGTGGTGTGATTTGGTGCAGCTTCTTTCACTCTTAAATATCCTGTTTTGCCCCATTTAAGAGAATCTGATTTGCTTCCATCCGTCACCCTAGTTTTGTATTTTTCATTGAAGCCCGTGATTATTTTAAGCCAAGACGGTTCTCCAAGACACCAGTTGCTATCCTAGTGGTTCTTAATGCAAGTTTGGCCATCTCTCAACAAGATACATGCTTCCAAGTTCCATATCTTCTAATGTGTCACTTTGAACAGGGATTACGATCATCACTCACCCTTTTGTCTCATTGCATTCACAGTTGGTTTGACTTGCTTCTTCTTGTAGGTTGTTCCCTTCGTCGTTTGTTAGTTGAAGACAGATTAAAAGTCCGGGGATGTTGATCAAAGATGCTTGTTTGGTCCACATAGAAATAACTGGTTCGATGGCTTCGAAAAGTGTTTTTTATTTTCTCTCCTAGTCTTATCCTTTAGAGCATTTAGCAGATAATGAATTTTGTTTTTACATCATTTATGGATTTAATCAATAGTTATCTATCTCATTTTTTCATCTCTTAAGTTGGTTTTTTTTTTTTTTTTGAAGCAGCGAGAACAGAATTAGGAATATTGAACAGGTTTCCTCGTGTTGAAGTGATCATGATGTGTTTAAGACAATGTCAAATGTAAATAAATAAGATTGTTATGAATGTTCTATCCTGCTAAAATATCTCTTTAGATGAGAATCTTAATTATGTATCCTATCTTGACTGAACATTCGACCCATCTTTATTGCTATTTCACACCATGCTTCTGTGTTTATATAGCCACTTCTATAACACTCATGTTCTTTCTTGCACTTTTTAGCTTCAATACCATAAGTAGGCTTTGTTTTTATCTGGCAACATCTGTACTTAGTTAATTATTGCTTCAATTCTGTGTCATAGGTGAAGGTCATTTTCTTCTCAGAAACAGGTGTTCGTGCAACTCCATTCGTGCGTCAAGTGGCTCTAAACTATTGGCCTTATGCTACTTTTGCATTTGTGTTGTGGAGAGAAGAGGAATCTTCCTTTTGGTGGAACGTGTAGGTGGATTTGTTTCTTTTTGTCAAGAACGTATGGTGATATATTTTTCAGCAAAATAACTTGCAATGTTACTTCTGAATGTTTTCTGGCTTGATTTGTGAATAATCTTGTCATTTAACTAGAAATAAACTGAAGAACGCTCAGAACCCTTTTCTTTGGGCAACGAGATAACTTCAGTAGTAAGAAGCTATGTTACATGGATCCTTGAAAATGTATAAAGTACGCTTGTCGGACATTCAGCACCTCCCCAATAACAATGATGCTACTGGATGATAGATGAATTAGTCACAGCAATCTGCTTTTTGTTGACATCTACTTGGATCTCAAGCTTTGCCTCTATCTATAATATGTTTACAATAATTAAAGGTAATATGTGGACAGACGAAGTCCCACTAGTGCTGCATCTCACATACATTATATTTTTCAAGGAGCTAGGACAATGTTTTGTGTAATATGGTGTAGAAAGTTGGAATTGTATCAGTAGGATTTGATGTCTCAAGGCTTTTCGTTTATCACTCTTTGTTTTCACCTTTTTCAAAGTTTGGCGTTTCTCAAGGCCATGTTATTTGGATTCTTCTGATGCTCGCTAGATGCCCATGTCTGCACAACGTGACAAAGATAAGGCCATGTGTATATTGGATGCATAGCCACGTCATTCTGCAGTCCTTTGCATTTGATGATGGAAATCGTAGGAGCCTTGAGTTCAGTAGTAAAAAAAAATATCTTTTGAATTATCTTAATGGCATCTTCAATTTTTATTTGACTATTATCCTAGCATGTTGTATCGTCTATCTTTTATCCATTTTGGAAGGTAATCAATCAAGGAGATTTCTTTGCATGTAGCCTGCTTTCAGAAAATAAGCTGCGGATTGTATTCTGCATTTTTCAGTTTCTTGTTTTGAGTTTTCTGTTCCTTATGCATTCATTCAGAGAAGAATCAGCTATTTACTCTATTTCATCAAACATTCATCTAACAAGATATCAAACTTTTTTTGTAAAATTTTGGCTTCCGCCCTCTCCCAGTATTTGCTAACATGATCTTGATGCAGCATTTTCAGAACTGTAGTGCTACACAAACTTTTACGAAATATTATGACCTTTGTTCTCATTATCAACAACAGGTTCGGAGTGGAATCTGCACCTGCAATTGTGTTTTTGAAAGAATCTGGTGTCAAACCTGTTGTTTACCATGGCATGTCACTCTCTCTATTTGTGTCCTTAAATACTCCTTTGTGGGTATACGTTGCATAACAATCTAAGTGGTGCTACTATTTGCAGGGCCTGTCAATGACTCATGGTTTGTAAATGCCATGGAACAGAATAAACATCATGGTAATACTGCTGCTTTTCATTTCCACTAAGTTTTATTATTTAGTCTTGGCACTGTAAATGAATTCTTCCATTTAGTTTCATCTACATCAGTGCAGTTAGCACCTATTAAATGGCATTTTGATGTGATTATGATGTATTAGCAAACATCGTGTTGTGGACAAGTTCAGATTATTAGTTTTTTGGTTAATTTGAGGCTCCTGACCTCATCAGTCTTGTCTTCTATAACTAGATCACTTTATCTGATCATTTCCTTTTCAGAAAAAGCAAGTAGGATATGTTGTATCCTGATATTGTCCTATGGTAACATTGTCAATCAGGTTACCCATTTGTTGTTTGTTATTGGATGAAGAGTTTGATGGTGGTCCGTTCATAGTTCCACTTGAGCTTGTGTGCCTCTTGACAGAAAAAAAAGGAAAAGAAATAAGTGCACACATCTTGTTCCAGTGTATATAAATGAAGTTTTGTTAATGCTGGAGGTGCAACTACTAGTGTCATCAATCATGCATGGTGCACTTGTTCATCCATCAGCTAATGAAAGATTCGATAAATACGTAAACAAAAAATAAAGTCCTAGCAGTAAAAGCTGCATAGGAGGCAAAGTAGAGGGCATTTGTGTGATTAGTTATTATAGGTCTTGAAACTTTGTCAGGTAATTAATTAAGACCTCTAGCTTACCTGCTTGTGCTTGTTGTGGTAAGAATATTGTTTGGTGGCATTCTGAATCTTTGAGAATCTACCCTGGTTTGAAGTTGTCTGAAAAATTAAGTATTACATCTATACACGCTTTTTATACAGTACATAAATTTAGCATATATGTTAATGTACGTGTATATCGCTCTTGTATAGCTTGTTTATACATTCCATATTTTGTAAGACTAACTGCAGTACATAGATGAACCCCTTGGTTAATTTTTCATCCCTTTTTTCAGTCCTACCCCAGTTGAGGAGTGTGACATCCATGGAGCTGGGTTGTGATGCGCGTGGCTATTCTCGTGCTGGAAATGAAACTGCGATTTGGTATTGTGTTATTCTGGCAGGAAGACAAAGCCCTGAACTCCACAAAATGCGCGAAGTAAGTTTGCTTGCCGCCTTGTACATTAATTAAACCCCTAGTTAGTAGTTATATTTCGGAAGGATTAGCTATTTTGTTTTGGCATAATTGCTTAGTGATAGGCACCTCATAGAACAAAATTAGGCCATTGTTTTCATAACAGGAAGGATATTACGGAAATTGCTATGTATTAACTACCTAAGCAGATAGAAAAGAGAATGCGACGGAAATAGTAAAGAAAACAGCTACGTAAAATAACACAGGCAGTGAAATAAAAATGTACAGTCCTTAATAAATGTCGAATAGAACAGTTTATGCATTCACGTCCAATTGCCAGTAATTCTTCCGGTTCACAAAATAGAGTAACATTAGTATGTGAAAGACGGTGCGCAGGGTCCAAGAAGTACTATCAACTGATGGCATGCTACATAACGTTGATAAAGATCAGCCGTCAGTGCTACCGGCTGTTGTGCTAAAGGAAAAGCGGTTGACATTTACTTGGCTTGATGGGGAAGCCCAACAAGTGAGTTCCTCATTTTGTATGTCAGACAAGTCAATGTTGTCCTATTTAGTTATGCTCTTTGATCACATTTAGGGGGTGAATGGTGATGTGTAGGTTTACGGCATGGTAGTTGGTTATAATTATGCCGTTATCATCCTGTATGTACAAAGAATGTGATTCATTTCATGCTGTAAATGAATATTGTACTGTAAATCAAGCTGTTCATAGGGGAATAAAATGTGATTCCTCTCGCAGAAGGTGTTGAACATCATAGTCCAAATGTCCTCCTGGGTGCCATTATGGGGCTTGTAGCATTTATTCTAATTCATTAAAGTATATTATTCTTTACCAACAATAGTAAATTGCTTAAGGGTCATACAGCATTGGGAATAACTTTCACATTCTTTAAGTTCAGAGGTTGTTGGCTAGAGATATAATTCTTACACTTGTTTCTTCGTCTGCTTTATTTAGTTGACTGATCATGGGTGACTATTCTATGGCAGAATACGTATTGGTGTATATCTTACAAATGATCTCCTGGAACTGCATTAATTGCTAACTTTCTCTCTTCTTGTCCAGAAATATTGTTTTTTCATCATTCAAACGGCAAGCAGCTATGAAACATGTGGACCTAGGAGGGATATAACTGATGTACCACAGTTACTTATTGTACGTTACAAAAGGAATGCTAGTGAAGATAGTATTAAAATTGAGAGAAAGCCAAAAAACATATTCGAGGCATTTCATGATGACGATGTGGATCCTGCATCGCAACTTGTGGCGAGATATAATGGTTCGGAAGAAATTTCAGAGGTTTGGACATCTCTCTTCTGTGGCATAGATTGAAGTAAAAATGAGTTGATTTAGAAATATGAATATTGCACTCAAAAACATTTTGTCATTTAGTGCACTTATCTAACCCTGGGCTGCTTTTATTGTATTTGGTTGGTAGATCATCAAATGGATCTCTCAAATAATAGAAGATGGTGACTCTAAGGATCTCCCGTTTTTCGTAAGTTTGCACCAACAATCATTTCAGTATGTTTTAGAAGCTATCTTCACATTGGATGTTTTTTCTGGACTTATAGGTTTTTTTTCCTTATTTGTTTCCCCATTTGGGCTAACTTTTCTTCTGGATTGTTTTTGTCCTCGCTTAAATTTTATTTTACAATTTTTTGGTTTGCATTAATTTTTTTGTGGATTATTGGTTCATGTCGATGAGAGATTTTAGAAAAGTACAACGATACCTAAATTTTTAAAAAATTTAGAAAAGACAATAATTCAAAAAAATTGTTCGTTTTGGATTATTTTCGTTTTTAGTGAACTTTTTTAGCTTTTGGACATAATTGCATAATATGTGTCGATTTTGCTATGTCTTCAAGGTTTCTTAGATGAGCTGTAAATATCACACCTCAATAGCCCTTATCATTCTTCAGCTTGAATCCTGGAGTTCAGGTCTTTGGTTGAGGGATTTAACGTTGTATGTAGTTATTTACGGATGTAAGCACTGTGGAGCTTAGAGTTGTGTAGATTTCAAACAATATTTCCTGCTCAAACGTTTCTGTATCTCATGTTGCAGAGAACAAAGGCTCCTGCACTTATTCCTGAAGAGGCAGATCCTATTTGGTCTGCTGGTGCCAGAAGCATTCTATCAAAAGGGACAGGAATGAAACAGAGAATTGGCAGCATTGTGAAGGAAATCCAGAGTCGGTTTGGAGATCCAAGGATTGGTCCTATCTTGCTTTTGGGGGCATTAATGTCTTTTGGTAACATCTGGCTGCGAAGAAGCCAATCAACTCCTCCGACTCAGTCTGATCAGGAAACTCAACCGAGTAGAACAGTAAGTATGATGCCTATTAGTTTGTTCTATCTCAGCAATTCTACTTGTCCAGCTGCCTTGTCCTGCCATTCTCATTGAAAAGACCCCGACCCCTCCTCCTGTCCCCGTCCCAAAAAACAAATATAGGGGTGTTGGGGGGTGGGGGGATGAAAATTATTGCTTGCTAGTCAAACTTGTCTCCCTTGCCACCACTCATTCATTAATCATTGCTCTGTTTATATTCTCATGGAGCTTTCTTTCTTAACAAGCTTCCAATCGATAGTCTTGTCGTTCAATGAAAATTCTCTGTATTAATAAGTAGCAGAAAGGTAAGTCTAGCAAAAAAAGCACCCCACAACCTCCATGGGCTTGCGCGCGGAATGGGAGAAGGATTTCCGGGAAGAAGGGGGCAAGCAATAAAAAAATAAGGAAATGTCTTGCTAGTTGAAACATTGAGTACCCAATCTTCCCATACGATTGCTCCCTCATTGTTTTTTCTGTATAAATTGCTCCATCCACCATCTCCCACCAGGGTTTTGAGATGGAATCCCTGGCTTATATTGGTTTAAGTGCGTTTTGGATTTGATGGCTCCCTTGGAAAAGGAAGTTTTGTCTTGCTTTGCTTTAAATCATGTAGGGGGCTGGTGGTGTCATTTGTTCTGTAGTTACTGACCCTGGAATCAGAACATTTTCATCGCCACCACCGTTTGTCCCTTTGCTACCTTACTGCAGGTCACTGTCTTTACGTACAACATCAGCCACTGTCTCTAGCTACTGTCTTGGGAATTTGCGTGGCTACAATGCGAATCATTTTTCAACATGTCAAGAATAGTGCTTTTCCAGCTATTTGTTGCCACTACCTTCAATAACTCCAGATAATTTATTTGGATTTGCTTCTCAGTACAGAACATTCATTTGAATTGCCTTCAAAAAAGCCTACCTATTAGTTTGCTTTCTCTTGGAACACGTTCTAAAATCCAATTGTTGACGTTTTTCATGTCAATTAAAACCGGACGTGGATATCACAACAAATGTAGACCCTTTTTGTCGCATGTCCCCATCTTTCTTCACCCCCCTCCTCTCCTTTTTTCCCCTCCCAGGCCTGTTTCTTTTCAGTATTGGAATCTTTCCACAATCTCAGCATTTGAGTCGGTAGATGTTTCATTGAGCTCTGGGTTCTACAGCATGATAATCTATAAAATAGAGTAGCTTTATCAATTTTGTTGGCAAAACCTGGGACAATTTTAGTAAAACGGCTTTAGACTCCAATTTTTTGTAAACATGGCGTGGAGGCCCTATAATTTTACCCTCGTCTATCTGAATTAAGTCCTACCCATTAACAAAGAAGGCCCAAAATTTCTCACTTCAAGGCATCGTAAGCAAGGGCATCTTCACTATTCTTTCCAATACATTGAAGAAAATAAATCTGTTATTTTAATTTTCATGCATAACCTCCAAAATCCACTAGCCTGGCGCTTATCCATTTTGTTTTTCCTCTGCTTTCGGTATGGTTGGTTGATAGCAGGATGAAAATTTCCAGAACGAAGACAGACCAAATCGGAGACGCAACCGGAGAACTACATCAAAAGATCTTCCTCCTTCCATTACTGACATGGAACCGAAGGATGCATACCAGATGCCATTATCTGACTCAGACTCAGACTCAGACTAAGAGAGTAGAAAGTGTTTCATTAACATCATTGAGCAACGGACTAGGATTCTCAAAAGGAAAGATCAAAACACGCGTTCTCTCCATTTTGATTGTAATGATTTGGTCATAGACGTGTCAATTAACTTCCAGATGTCCACTCGATGTAAAATGTTCCGAACTTCTGAACTTTTTGCTGAATGCAAAGTATTGATGTTGGTACAAATGACATGTTCAGGTTTTGGACAAAAAACTGCTGCATTGTTTGAGTATGTATCTTAAGGGGTTCACTTGACTAAGGTGAGGATAGAGTCTAAAAGGAACAAACACAAAAAGTAGAAGAACATGTTCTATTTGGGCACGTTTGGAAGTTGGATTAATTATTGTTGGATAAGTTAGTTTCGAACTATTAATCCAGGAATTATTAGTTCTATGATTGAAATGAAAAGTTGTCCATTGTTTGTTTGGTCAAATATTAATCGAAGTATAAAGAATTTTTAAATTATTCAGTATTTGATTGTTGCTTGTATTAACCTCTATATTTCTTGTTCTATACTCAACTATATCTAATGTTTGGATGTGCTACTTAGCCCACTATAATGAACAACTTATGAAAAATTATGTATCAACTTTATTTTTTTAAATAAAATACTCAAATAAGTAAAAAAAAAAAAAAACAACTAAAATACCAAAAGAATTACAGTCATGTAATACTTGACATATATATTTTAGAAAATAGGTACCTGTATGATCCCGGGTACTATTACGGACTTATTGTTGTAAAGAATATATCTATTTGGAAAAAAATATCATTAGTCGACTGATTTTGTATAATTCAACATTTATATATTGCAAAGACATCTCCAAAATAAGACCTCAATGCATATCTTTTTATTTATTAAACATATATTACAAATTTTAAATTTACTAATAAAAGAATAATATCAAATAAACGTAACTAAACAATGCCTTAACTTCAAACAATAGAAAACATTAAAGAAATGATACATTTTACTAAAATCTAATTTGGGCTAACTTAGTGTTTTAATTTTTTAATTTAGTATTTTTGCATATATTTGTTTTGTGTCAAAGTTTTGTGAAATATTAGATCGTATTAATAAGAGAAATTTAGGATGTAAGAAAATATAACCCAAAAAAGTTTTAAAAGGTTCACTAAGAAAATTTTAACTGTGGTAATAAAGAATAATTCCAGTTAAATAAGTGAAATTAATTAATTAACCACGATTCATAAAAAGTCATGTAGATGGGATTGATGGCAACTTGGTAAAAATTGACAGCAACTTGGTAGAAATTTACATTTAGAGTTCAGTTTTGCCCCCAAAAAAATATCACTTGTTAGATGGGATTATTTTGTTTTACCAATGATCCACTAAATTAGTTAAGAATTGTTTCGGAACTACAAGCAAACAACAGCTTGATTAAAATTAAATTAAATAATCCAGTCCACAGTTCCTTAATCCGAGTTTCGAACATACCCATTAGAGACAATGGAGTTAGAAGGTGTCCCTTGACACCAACAGTCATGATCAGTGACTATTCATTGGTTCTGAACACTCACCGCGCCTCCTCGGATGATCACCTTTCCATCTATAAAAGAGGATTATCGCTTCATTTCTTTTCATCCAAAACGTTAGAGCATTCCGGTGCATATTATTGTCGTTATACATTCTGGTTTTGAGAGTTCAACACATTTTCTATTCGATTATTGTGCGGCTTCTACACTTTGATAATCATTGTATCCTGAGAAATGATCGTCCGGAGAAACCCGTCAGCACCAGTATAGGGGACGAATTCAGTTTTAAGGACATAGTGACGAGAGTAAAATGCAAATGAGATACATAAATTCCCCTTGGATAAATAATTTAGTTCAACGAAGAACTATAAGCACATCAGGATACACGTGTCGATCACGTGAGGGTATGACCGACTTGAGAAGGATTATCCGTACTATATTCAAGCTGAGAAGGTCGAATATGTAACCAGTCGATTTGAGGAAGATGGCTTAGTAAGCAGCCGACCTGAGAAAGGCGGCTTGACGTCTTGCCGACCTGAAAAGGGAGGTCCAAAATACCATTGACCCGAGAAAGATGATGGGTGATCGTCAGTCCGAGATAAGACATACTTCCGAATAAGTCGGGATATAACACTAAATAAATATGGATGAGAAGTCCACAATCAATTCAATTAATATGAGAAATATTGATTGAATAAAACTCTAATGGTAAAAGATAACTTCTTGGACAAGAATCAAGTTATATTATCTCATTAGTGGCCAATCAAAAGGTACTCCACTCCAGCTAGTGTTCTAAGAGAATTATGACAATTTAAAGGTCTATAAATAAAGCTCTAAAGTCAACATAGAAAGGTACACTCTAACGCATTGATTTATTTACTAATAGAGAATATTTGCTTGATCTCCATTCATCCTTGTAAGGTTTGTCTGACTTAATCATTGGAGTGCTTTCCTGTTACAGAGGCAGAGAATTCTTTGACGGTTTATTATTTTGCAGATCACAGATCCATCATATTGGGAGCATTATTTTTGTTAGATAGTGATGTTTTAGTTTTCTTCCCTGATTGTGAAAATCATCCCTTCTACACATAGTAATTAAATTACTAGTCTCGATTGTCAATTTTCTAAAACCTGAAATTGATTTTATAATTTTTTTGTATTCTTGTCTTTTGTTTACATTCTGAAAATTTTACTGCCGAATAATGTGCAGGCAATAACAATCTTAAAGTGAATTCTCTCCACATTCTGTCTTTGGCGTTTTGTTTTGGAAAAAAAAAAAGTGTTCCGTGATCACTATTAGATAAAGCATCAAAAACAGAAAAAAAAAAAAATTGTTGAATACAATAGTTTTTCAAAATCACAAAAGTTTCTCTGTTAAGAAATCAACATTACCTATACAAGGAATTTATACGCTAATGTTGTTCAAGGCATTGAAAACTTGTGTACTATCTTTAGCTTTTGTGCGAAACTATATTTTAGAATTTTTGAAAATAGCAAACGACAAAGTAATTATTCCTTACAATTGTTTGAAATCACAGTGGTTGAAATCACAAAGATTTATTTCTTATAATTGTTTAATTGTTCAACCGAACCTGATTCTTGTTTGAACCATTGAAAGCACATAACTGTTATTGTTCCAAGAAGCATTACCATTGGAAAAAAAATATAACCAACACATTAGTTTATTTTTTTCGAAATAGTGCTCGTGTCCATAACTAGGATATAAATAAGAACTGGCTCAAAAAAATCATCATGAAATATGCCATTAGAACAGGCTCAGAAAAATTTGTACATTAAATGACCATTTTGCTCTTGGTCGGGACAAAGACGCATGGAATGATCCAAAGATAGAAGTATTTCAGTAAAGAGATTTCCAATCCCTGAACAAGCTCGAGAACATGATTTGAATGATACTTGAACAGACTCAAGAGGTTTGGCAAAATCTGTTACAAATGATTATTTTGCCTTTGGAGAGCCAGTTCAGTAAGTGCAAGCATCACGTCATTGTCTAGTCAACCTAGGGTGTCTCCACAGTGTATGCATGGGTAGTAGCATGTCTCAGGAATCAATCAAGTCATTTGGAAGACGTCCGAAAAAGATCTAAATGCAAAGATGGTTTTGCTCTTCTAGTCAAATGGGGGTCAAGTGGGCATTTAAATCAAGGTGGGACAATTTCATCGCCCTAATTTTAATAGAGAATCTCAATACGATACTATAGAGGTTAATTGAATGCCCAAAGAACAAATCTGAAAAAGTTTGGCAAGTCTGCAAAAAGACTATTTTACCCTTGCAA
>JABCMJ010008412.1:0-13546 GCA_014822125.1 Arbutus unedo
GAAGGTTCAAGCATTCTTTTTTAAAATCCCTATATATGTAACAATCTTATCTAAAGACGTGTTAAAAAAACGTTTTTAGGTATTACAAACAAAAATAGCCAGTCCGAAAGATATTCAGATATTTCAAGCAAAATCTAACTACCAGACAGAAGACATGACTACCGGCTCTAAGCACCGGCATTCTTACCTATTGTCCTACCGGTCATTCGATCCAAAGAAAAATAGTTAAATAAGTTAGAAACAACTACTGGATAGCATGTGTAACTACTGATTTTTTACACCGGTCGACATGTCGGTCTTCCGGTCAAGGCAATTCAAGCAAAATATGAGAAAGTGCAACTACCAGGCAGAAGGCCTGACAGTTGATAATTTAAACCGGTCTACCAACCCTCTGTGTTTTGGTCGCCTGACAACAATTTCAACAGGCAAAAATATATTTAATGCATCCCCAACTACTACCAACGGCTAGATTGAGCAAAATAACATTTATATCTTCTCTTGGGTCATTTATGAAGAAACAACGAAGATTACTGATACAAGTTCAGTTGTTTTATCAAAGGACCTTACACTCAACTATGTTCATCTTGTTCCTAACTTGGGCTGTAATTTATTGTCAATTAGTAAACTCACTAAGGAAAAGTGGTGTTGTAACGTCCCAAATTATCGGAGACGTTAATTAAAATAATTTATTAAAAATCAACTATATTTTCTTTTCTTAGTCAAAATATGGTTTGATTACATTCATCCAATTTTAAAAGAAAGTATATAAAAGTTTGAAAATAAGAGCTCGAAATAAATTTAACTGAATCACGGGGCTATGACGTCCTACTCGAAAGTACCACAATTGGTATTTGGGTAAGTGAGCTCCGCAACGTTATTTTGGACACCTGGCATGGAAGGCTAGGCGCAGAAAAATTGCACCATATGAGCGACTAACGCTCAGCAAATAAAACATATCCTTAATCCCCAATTTATGCAATAGATTATATGATGCATAATCATGATAATAGTATGTGCAAATAATCATATATTATAAATAGAGTGAGAATTGCAACATAATTATGTTAAACGGTAAGCGAAAACATTACACAAGTAAGTGTGGTAGTAATATGCCGACAATATTTTCTTTAGTTAATTCCTATGACTTGTTTCTGAGTTTTTGATGCACATACCTGACCAATGTTCACAATGTTGGAAAAATAGTTTGGGAAAACATAATTTTAGCTAAGTTTGAGCTGATATAAAAACAGGCCCGTGTATTTTTATGCGTGGATCCAAGTGGAAATGGGTTTACATATAATTGGAGATTAAAATTATGTATTTGGTTGGGTAAAATCATTTGTATATGAATTGAAAATTGAATCCAAACTAAGCTCCAAGGTTTGATTGAAAGAGTTAAAAAGGTTGATAGTCCCATATAAGAAATGTGTGAGACTTTCAAGTAGCTTATATAGCTTAGCATTGGTTAAGGGTTTGAGTTCCAATGGGCACTCTAATTTTGTGAATGGGGAGGACCTAGGTAGTATGAGTTTTGACCCAAACTACCATGCATGTGCACTATCGCCGCCGTTGTCCATCAGGGCGGCCGTGCCGGGTTCGGGTTCGGGTTCGGATCATTTATGTACTATTCTTTTTATTGAAAATTTATTTAATTAAATTAATTTCTTTCTAGATTTATTTATGGATCCATTTCTGACATGTTCGAAAGTTTTCAACCCATTTCAAAGGCCCATGTGACCCAATAGAATATTTCAACCGTTGGTCTTGGGGCGATTCATGACCATTTGCAGGCCCAACGGTTGCGACCCTAGACCGAACCAATGCATCTGATTGAACCAGTTTTTCCTTAGCGAACAAGTGCAACTCTTACATTTTTCAGCCGAACAAGTGCAACTCTTGGGCTGAGTTGCACGTCTTGACTGCATATAAATAAAGGTCATCCCATCCATAATTTCGTATTTAGATATTCAGACCTCTACTCTTGCATTCACAACATCTTGTTGCATTAAATTTCTTCTTCTTTGAGAGAGAGTGCAGTACACATTCTGGTTCAACAGACTTGTAGTTTGTAGTGTTGCTACTATTATTATTGATTGTTGCATCCTGAGAGATAGACGTCAGTTCATCTCGTAGCACCGTAGCGAAGACGTATTTTGTCTTAAAGAGATTGTGTGCCAACACAAACCTTGAATCGTTCAATTCTAGAATTTCAACCAATCACTGTAAGTTACTATTTATACAGTTATAGTTGTATTTTGTTTTATTTAATCCGAATAGATTAGTAGTAGTCTTTCTAACAATCTTAAGACAAAATAATTATCTATACTATTACAAAATTTGTTCTAGGCAAAATTTTTATAAACATTATACAATTTTTTTAAAGTAAAATTCGTTTGTTATATTCTGTTTTTTGTTAGACAAAATTATTTTTTTTAGACAGGATATTTTTTTTTACAATCTATTTTTTTGGACAACATATGTTCTTACAATCTGTTTTTTAGACAGATTTTTTTTTTTACATTTTGTGATTGCAAAAGGCAAAAGGAAAAAAAATACATATTTTACATAATTTATTTTTTGTTTTTCCTTCAACAATTATAAAAAGGGTTTTTTACATTTATTACGATTGTTTGTTTGTGTTATATGTTAATTGCAGTTCCTACGAACCACGAAGAGAAACCCAAAAAGTTCAATGGAATGGAGTTTAAGAGATGACAACAAAAGATGTTGTTCTATCTTACTACTTTCAATCTTGCAAATTTTCTTCGTGAAGAAGTTCCTACTTGTTAGACAGTAAGAACGATACACAAAGCGTCGCAGTAGTGGATGCTTGGTAGCATCCCGATTTACTATGTCGATACCATATCCTTAATATAATGGACAACACATTGTATAATGTTTATAGTTCAATCAAGACGGCTAAAGAACTCTAAGATTCCTTGGATAAGAAGTACAAGACAAAAGATGTCGATTCGAAGAAATTTGTGGTCAGCAAATTTTTGGACTATGTTATGAGTGACTCTAAAAACGTGATCAGTCAAGTTCAAGAAATTCAACTTATTCTGTATGACATTCATGCCGAAAGTGTATCTCTCAGTGAATCTTTTCAAATTGCAACAATAATTGAAAAATTGCCACCAGGTTACCAGGATTTCAAGAATCATCTAAAACATATTTGCAAGGAGTTGACACTCGAAGAACTGATTGTTCGTTGAGGATTGAAGATGATAACCGTATTTTCAACAAAAAGACCAGCAAAAATTCGATGATGACTAAAGTCAATGTGGTAGAACAATGAGGAACATCCAAGAAAAGGAAGCATTATGGCTAAGGTTTGAGTCAGTTGTCGTAGCAAGCCTAAGGCTAAGAATGCTCGCAAGAAATCTACACAAGCCAATGTGACCGAAGTGGAGACTCTCTTCGACAATGTTGAAGACTTGCATCTTTCAATAGTTATTTCTAAAGTGAATTTGGTGGGCTATAATCCCAAAGAGTGGTGGGTGGACACTAGTACTACCTAACACACGTTCTTAAAGGAAGATATTCTCCTCCTACAATGAGGTAAACAATGGAGAAAAATTGTTCATGGGTAACTCTTCTACTTCAAAAGTTGAAGACGAAGGAAAAGTGATACTCAAGATGACTTCGGGAAAGAAACAACTCTCAATAATGTTATGCATTTTCTAGACATCCGCAAAAACTTAGTTTCTGGATCTTTGTTGAGTAAAAATGAATTTAGGCTAGTATTTGAGTCCAATAAGATTGTACTCACTAAAAGTGGGGTGTATGTAGGGAAAGGGTACATGAGCAATGGACTCTTTAAAATGAATGTAATGACTGTTGTACCAACTGTTACTATGAATAAAAATATCACATCTTTTACTTATATTGTTGAGTCTTCTAATATTTGACATGGTAGATTAAGACACGTGAATTTTGGTACTTTAAGAAAATTAATAAATTTGGAATGTTTGCCTAAGTTTAACATTGATCCAATTTATAAATGTGAAGTTTGTATTGATGCAAAATTAATAAAAACTTCTTTTCAGTCGATACATAAAAATACTGAACCTTTAGACTTTGTGCATACTGATATTTATGACTCCAAGTCAATCCAAACAAGAGGGGCAAAAAATATTTTATTACTTTTATCGATGACAGTACTCGTTATTATCATGTATACTTGCTAAGAAGAAATGATGAAACTTTGTAAATGTTCAAATTCATAAGAATGAAGTTGAAAATCAATTTAGCAAAACAATCAAAATAGTAAGGAGCGACAAAGGTGGCGAGTATGATGCACTTTTTGGTTAGTTCTATAAAGAACATGACATCATACATCAAACTACTGCTCTTTATTCTTCTTAGCATAATAGTGTTGTTGAACGCAAAAATAGAACATTTAAAGAAATATTTAGTGATATGTTGATAAGTTCTGGATTATCACAGAACATATGGGGGGAAGCAGTGCTTTCAGAGAACTACATTCTTAACAAAATACACTGGAAGAAAATCAATAAGACACCATATGAGTTATAGAAAGGTTGAGCACCTATCTATAAATTCTTAAAAGTTTGGGGGTGTCTAGCGAAAGTAGTAGTTTCGATACCTAACCAAGATAGGACGAAAAATTATGGATTGCATATTCATAAGATATGCTGAGAATAATAGTGCATATAGATTTTTGATACACAAATCAAAAATCCTAGATGTGCATGAAAATACTATTATTGAATCTAGAAATGCATATTTCTTTGAACATGTATTTCCTAAAAGGTTTCGACACGAGACTAGTGCGTCCAAAATGACTATTGATGTTACTGTAAATAGTCATTAAGATGTTGAGGCTGAAGATAAAGGTTGTTAATAGTGAGGTTGAATCCATTCTGCAAAATCATACATGGAAACTAGTGAATTTTTCACCAGATAGTAAATCTCTTGGATACAAATGGATATTCAAAAGAAAGTTGAAAGCAAATGATTCAATTAATAAGTACAAGGCTAGACTTATAGTCAAAGGTTACTAGCAGAAAGAAGGGTTTGATTACTCAACAGTAACAAGAATCATGTCTATATGAATGCTCATTGCCATTGCAGCATTGTAGAATCTTGAAATCCATCAGATGGATGTCAACACTACATTCTTGAATAGTGATCTGGACGAGGAGATATATATGGAATAGCCTAAAGAGTTTGTAGTTTTAGGGAAAGAAACTAAAGTTTGTAAGTTTGCCAAATCTTTCTATGGTTTAAAACAAGTACCGAAGCAATGACATTAGAAGTTTGACAATGCAATGATGTCATATAGGTTCAAGATAAACGAATGTGACAAATATGTGTATATGATGCACACAAACAAAGGTTATGTCATAGTTTGTATTTATATTGATGGCATACTCATCATTGATAGTGATAATGAAATGATTAAAACTACCAAGCGAATATTAAACAAACAATTTAACATGAAAGACATGGGTGTCGCAGAAGTTATATTAGGAATTAAATTTTTTAAAACATCTGATGGATACACTTTGTCACAGTCTCGTTATATTGAGAAAATACTAAGTAAATTCAAAAAGTATGATAAATGTCCTACTAGGACACCTGTAGATCTAAGTCTACACTTACTCAAAAATAAGGATGACAGTGTATCTCAGTTAGAGTATTCATAAATTATTGAAAGTTTGCATACGTCCAGATATTATGTACACTGTAAATAGGTACACTCATAATCCACGCAAACAACATTGAAGGCTATCGTTAGAGTTCTTAGATATTTACGGTACTCCATAAACTATAATTTAAACTATACTAGATATCCTATAGTGTTAGAAGGATATTGTGATGCCAATTGGATATCAGATACAAAAGATTCTAAATCTACTAGTGGTTACATCTTCACCCATGGAGGTACAACTGTATCTTGGAGCTCTATGGAGCAAACTTGTATATATAAGTCAACAATGGAATCAGAATTTATCCTTTTGGATAAAATAGGGGAAGAAACAGAATGGCTTCGTCATTTCTTAGAAGATATTCTAATGTAGCCTAAACCTGTACTAGCAATATGTATCTATTGCTATAGCCAATCGGCAATTGTCAGGGCACATAGTAATATGTATAACGGTAATTCCAGACACATTTGTTGTAGGCATAATACTATTAAACAACTGCTCTCAAGTGTGATTATTTCCATCGAATATGTGAATCAAAGGACATTATCGTGGATCCACCAATTAAAGAATTGTATAGAGAGCAAGTATATAATTCATCAAGGGAAATGAGATTTAAGCCTACTACATTGGAGTCACAATAATGGAAACTCAACCTAGTTGACTAGAGATCCCAAGATCTATATTCAAAGGGATAGCGAAGTTATGTTTGAACTCACTAGAGTCACTAAGGATAATCCCTCCTATCTTATTCTTATGGTGAAGATAAATAGTGATGTTGCATGTCAGTTCTATGAGAATTGACAAGGCTAAATTCTTTAGAGCACTCATGAAAGACCAGGTCTTGTTTAGGGCCAAAATGAACACAAACGTGAGAACAAGATTGTGTTGGAGATATTCTGAGTGAAATCTATTGTCTTGGTTTACACCAAAGATTAAACAGTTTAAGGCATCACGTCCACTAATTAGCCAGTAAACCCAATAGTTTTTCACAAGGGAAGGTTCAATGTCAACAACTACATATCCTTAGCAGAATATCTCTTTAATTGTACTCTCTTTAAATTTGTATACTGTTGCATCTCGTATCCTTCAATTTCATTTATGTGCAGGACTGTTAGAAAAGTGGTTTGAAAAAATATAATTTTAGCTAAGTTTGATCTGACATAAAAGTGGGTCCCACTTATTTTTATGTCTGGGTCCAAGTGGAAATAGGTTTACATATAGTTAGAGATTAAGATTATGTATCTGATTGGAAAAAACCACATACATATGAATTAAAAATTGAATTTAAAGTAAACTCCAAGGTTTGATTGAAAGAGGTAAAAAGGTTGATAGTCCTACATAGAAAATATTTGAGGCTTTCAAGTGGCTTATATTGCTTGGTATTGGTTAAGGGTTTGGGTCCCCAAAGGACACCCCAGTTTTGTAAATGGGGGAGGACTTAAGTAACATGGACTTTGACCAAAACTACCACACATGCGCATGCGCGCCATTGTCGTCGTCCGATCGTGCCGGGTCGAGCTTAGGTCATTTAGATAATATTCTTTTTTATTAGAAATTTATTTAATTAAATTATATAGTTAATTAAATTAATTTCTTTCTAGATTTATTTCTAGATCCATTTTAGACCCATGTGAATGTTTTCGACTCATTTCGGAGGCCTATGTGACCCAACAGAATTATTTTACCGTTGGTCTTGAGTGGTTCATAACCGTTTGGTGGCCCAACGGTTGCGACCCTAGCCTGAACCAATGCATCTGGCCGAACTGATTTTTTCTTAATGAACCGGTGCAACCCATACCTTTTCCAGCCAAATGAGTGCAACTCTTGACTGTCTATAGATATCACTACAAGAAAATTGGGATCTACCAACGATTTTATTAGCGATGGTCCAAAAATCTATTGGTAAAAATTAGGTATAGCAATGTTTTTAAAAGCATAATTATACTGGGTACATAGCCACAGTTTATCTCGGTCCATTGGTATATCCATTTGCTATTACAACGGTTATAATGGGCCGTTACTGTATCTGGGTACGTCGCCACGGTTATCTTGGGCAATTGATAAATCCATTTGCTATTGCAACGTTTATAATGGGCTGTTAATGTAGCCCATTCCTTGCCCCCAAATTGTTTTACTTTTCGTGCATATTTTTCTCTCAATTGTTTAAATTTTTTTTCCCTTTTTTTCCCTCCTCTTTTTTCACCCAATACCCAAAGAAAATTAAGACCCAAGTAAAACTCAAAAAAAAGAAGAGGACAACTAGCCATCAGAGAGTGGAATCGAGGCAGAGGCAGCGGCTCCACCACCAGAGACGACCGTAACCCCTTCTTCTTCATCGTTCGACGGGATATTCGCCAAGTATCGGAAGAAGAAATCGAGAAGCATTCAGAGAGAGCTCGGAGCGACGTCGATGATGTCGACAACGACGTTGTTCTTCATCGTTCGATGGGATATTCGCCAAGTATTGGAAGAAGAAATCGAGACACGTTCGAAGAGAGCTCGGGAACGATGTCGATGATGTCGACAACGACAACGACAACGATGGGGATGGGTATGGTTGTAAACGTGGCGACGGTGGTGCTCCTTCCCTCTCGAATCCAAGTTCTCCTTCCCTCATCTATATATTTATACATATTTATGTTCATTCTTACTTTGCTATTTTCCCTAATTTTAAGTTTCAATTGGCGTAGATCATTAACTTCTTGGTCCAATGGACATTCTTTTTTTACTCAAAATCAGTGGTGGCTGTTCGAAGCAAGTGCGGAAGTAGCCTTGTAGCCCAGGTGGAAATTTTTTTTTTCATTTTTTTATATGTAAAATTTTGGTCAAATTAATTTTAGCATCCCTTTTATTTGCGGTCTAATGTATTTTTTACTCCGGTTCATTTTTACCCCAGGCAAATTGTATTCTTGGTTCCGCCCTTGGTTCGAAGGTATGTATTATTAGAATTGTTTCAATGGTGAGAGGTTTTAATTTTAAGGTTGATTTTGCCTCAGAACACAAAATTTTATTTCATCTCTGATTTTGTTTTATTAGTTTATGGTGTTTGGCTAGATATACTATGTGTAACGTGTAAGTCAGTCTTTACTAACTGGGCATGTTTGATAGAGCCGGTAGTTAACTGAAATGTTATGTGATTCCTCCAGCAATGCGGACTAATTAAATTTTAGTGTTGATTTTCACTCCGAAGTTTGTGCAACCGGGGAGAAGTTATGCATGTTAGGTGTTTGATAAAATGCTCAATCTAAAAAATTTAAGAATGAATGAATTTTTAATGTGGAATTCCTCCCATTCTTGGAATTCTGATATTCCCTCGCGATTCCGGAGACTAGTGGATCAAAAGAATGTAGAATGTGAGGTAGTTTACAGAATGTAGAATGTACATCAAAAGAATCAATTTGTTCCTGTAAACTTGGTGGATCAATAGGATTATTTTGCGAGGTAGTATGTGTCTTGATGGTGTTACGCTGCTACCAGAGACGGGAACAAAAGTTTTGCCTTTATTTGGATTTGTGGGTTTAAGGCATATGGAGGGGGAATCATTTTCCTAGCTCTAAAGTGTCAGAATAACTTTCCTAGCTCTCGTGGCTTGAGGTGTAGAAAAAATATTGCATCAGGTGTGAATTGCTCATCTTTTGCAATGTGAATTGTTCGTTTATGGACGTCCTGTGGACTAGTATTTAGAATTATGGCTGATAGATTGATATTTGCTTCTTTTCTCTAAATAGACTCATGTCGTCCGACCTATCAAGATTAGAGGCTAAGGTGGAGAGGCATGAAGCGCAATTATCTGCGAAACATAAGGAGATAGCAACAATTACTTGAACGGTTAGAGACATGTAATTATTGTTTTCATGTAAAGAGCACATTCATATAGAAGTAAAATCTTTTTGTGTTGGCTTGATAATCTTGTTTGTTCTATTTTAATGTTACATGGTTAGGAAGCTAAAAGTACAACAGCTTTTGAGGTCCAAGTTGAGAAGTTACAGCAGAAGCGAGATGAATTTCAAAGGATGGTTATCGGTAATCAGATGAGAACTCTTTCCTTTATCTTGGAATCTTTGTTTTGGTAATTACAAAACTGTATTGACAATAATGCGTTTTTCTTGTTGCAAAAGAAAGTGAGAACTCAACAAATACATGAAATGAAGAAGAAAGAAAAAGAGTATATAAAGTTGCATATATGTTTTTAGTTTTGTGACTGTAAAGTGTTTGTGGCTCACATCATTACTTTTGCATATGCATTTGATTGGGTTTTTCGTTTGCTAATTGGGTTGCCTTGGTCACTACTATGTTGAATGAGTTACTTCCTCACTTTTTTTAGATACTTGCTGATTTTCTAAGTGTTTGATAGATAATTAGCCTTGAAGAATCTACTATAGTATCTGATTTGAAAACATTAGTACAGACAACTTGTTTGTTGGAATGTGATATTTGTGGGATTATAGAGTTAGATAGTGTCTGCCAAAAAATAAAGAAAGTATACTTGATCACTAGACTATGGGTTTACTTTTCCTCCTGTAGGCAAATTGAGGATGGAAGTGGAGTTGGTGTTCCTGCTTCTAACTTGACTTCAAGTGCATGTAATTTCAGTCAAGTCACTTTGTCCAGATTTTATGGCAACTTGGATAAATTAAGATCCAAACGAGAATGCTTGATTGCCTTGTCTGTAGAAGAAGAACAAGGCATTATATATAGCAATAGTTTGTCAAGTGACATACCATATGAAAAGTTCGAAGAGATACTCTCTGTGGTATTTGGTTGTGATAAATGGCAGTATTTATAAAGTTTGCCTCTCTTGGGGAAAAAAATGTATCCATTACCATAGATTGATTAAGCAACTAGGGGTTTGTTCAATTACAAGTGGAAGTGGCCATAATATGCCTTTTTTGGTTAGATAATGGTTTAGAGTTTCGGTAGATGTTGTACATGACATAGCAATTGGCCAACGGAATTGGAATGGAACTTGGGTTGTAAATTCTCTTGCTTGTGACTTCCACAAGACAAATAACGGTATTTAGATGTTTATGACAAAAGATAAGTTGATCATGAGATGTTTAGGATTTCAAAAAATGAAGTCTTAAAATCTATTTTCTTTTGCATATGATTTTAGTACACGTTACTACTCTCTTATAAGGCTTAGTGTTAGGTCTGCTTTGGTTAAGCTGATGTAGTTTTGGTCCTTTTGGGTTTCATTGATCGCATGACTACCTCTACACCCGATATGCCCCGATATGTGTCGGATACGCCTAAGAAGTATCCAGTATTAAAAGTAAATCATTTTCATTTTGGATACGCGATGGATACGTTTCGAATACTTCTGAAATTTTTTTGATGCATTCCCAAATGGATGAACAAACGTAAGACTACACGGTGCTATTGTTTTCTTCTCCCATGTTCTGCTCCATTGGTGATTGTTCAATGTGGTCCATAGATTTCATATTTTCTGATTTTCATATAAAAGTTGTTTACTTTGTGCAATTTTGTAATTCAGAATTGCTTATTGTTTGAAAATTTTATTTATTTTCGTTCTTTTTCATTTTTGTTGCAAGTAATAGGACTATTTAGAAGCATTAAGTGCTGGACATCTAGCTATTTTCATGAAAGTTTTACAAGGATGACCACTTTATTCTATTTTTGTGATTTTTGTTTGAACATGTATTAGGTATTAATATTGTCTATTATTTTGGTATTATGTTAATTAAGTACGATAAGAGATACATATGCTAAGCATATATAAATATTGTGGGTGGATTGTTATTTGGACAAGTTTATGTAATAGATGTGAGATTGTAATGTTATTTTTGTTCTATATATAAAAAATTGATTTGTCTTTTTAAGAATAGGTGTAATGACAAACAAGTGTATATTAAGATCAATTTGACATATGTTTGCACATTCCAATGCATGGCTAGAAATTGGTGGGCATTTTAGAAAAAAGAAATATGGTGTCAGTTATTTTATACAATAACGACGGTTAAAGTGTTACTGGATGATTGGCTGTGGCGACGGTTGTGCACAATATATCGACGGTTTACAAGACAAGACAAAAATTAACTTTTACAAATGGTTGAAGCTGTTGCTAAAACAACCGTTGCTAAAATAATATTTGTACCAACGCTCGGTGAAACCGTCGATATACCCTTACTGCGATAGATATCTCACAACGGTTTGACCGATAGTTGTTTGACCGTTGATATTGCTTTTAGCAACGCCTTTTGCATTCTCTAGTGACGCTTTTGACTGTTGGTAGATCCCAATTTTCTTATAATCCCATCCATAATTTTGTATTTAGAAATTCAGACCTCTGCTCTTGCATTCATAGCATCCCGCTATAGTAAATTTCATGTTCTTCGAGAGAGAGTTCAGTGCATATTTTGGTTTAACACTCGTAGTTTGAAGTGGTGCCACTACTAGTATTGATCGTTGCATTTCAGGAGACAGACGTCAGTTCATCTTGTAGCACCGTAGCGAGGGAGTATTTTGTCTTAAGGTGATTGTGTCCAACACAGATCTCGATCAGTCTTCAATTTTTGCGTTCAACAAATTTTGAAATTTCAACCGATGACTGTAAGTTACTATTTATACTGTTATAATTGTATTATTCGGATCGACACAAGCATTGCTCGTCATCAAAATTCTCTTTCCAAAGTGGTGTTATGATGTTCCCAATCAATATGGTTTCGACGCTTACACTGACCTCTTGTCCAATGCTAGTGTACCCAAATATTGGTTCTCGTACCCCATATTTCCAACTATTATGTTCCCAGCATTATGTCTCTTGATGAGCACGTAATATAGCATAACTTTCGGCTCATCTTCTCTATTTTGGCACGCGTGCGTGAGTTTCGTTGCACATTCTAGTCAGTATTGCACGTAAGATATTTCTTGACCTATTGTAGGTGGATAGTGTTAAAGGAGTATGTCGGGTAGTTAATATAATGCCCGATGATTCCTATCAAATCTCGAAATTCGGAAGCATGTTATTGAACCTATCGACAGCTCGGGAAATAGTCAAGGATCAATGAAAAATTGAGAAATCAAAGGTAGAAGCCAAGAAGACCAATTTGTCATATTGCAACCTATCTTATCCGGATGGACATGAATAAGCCATCCGGATGGCCTGGAAATGAAGAAGAACCAGGAGATGCTACAACCTATCTTATTCGAATGGGCATGAATAAGTCATCCGGATGGCCTGAAAATGAAGAAGAACCTAGGAGATACTGCAACCTACATTATCCGGATGGGCATGAATTAGCCATTTGGATGGCCATGGATAGTGACAGTGTTTTATTCTGTCTGATTGATGATGTTTTGGGCTACCTCGAGCCCCGTGCCAAGATCTTTTGAGAGATACCGTGACACCTGAGGAGTGGTAGTACTTTATGTCATCTCTTGAGGACTTTTTGGCCTAGGTTAATATCATATTTTCAGGATTTTCTAAAGATGATGTTTTGTATGTTAGTTTTTAGTTTTATTTTGGAGAGTGGAGAGAAAGCTTCCTCAAGCTTCCATAGCTAGTTCTTGAGCATTTTCTCCATAGTTATATGTAATCTCTTACTTTGCAATCTATTTCACTTGAGAAATCAAAGAGCATATTTGATATTCTCCATATTTTGCATTACTTTAATACAAGGTAAACACCAACTTATATTGCTATGTTGTTCTTGCTATTTAATCTTGTAGTGTCTCTCCATTACATAATGCTAGGCTAGTTATTTAGGTTTGGTTTTGAGATGATCTTCATCTCATGACTTAGGCAATCAAGATATATTTTTCTTGGATTTTCAAAGCTTGTTGAAAAATGAAGATTGTTCTTTCTCTTTTGAAATTTAGGTGAAGTGTTAAGCCTTTGATTGGGTGTACTC
>JABCMJ010008426.1:0-36977 GCA_014822125.1 Arbutus unedo
TCGGTTGAGGTCAAGTAAAATAGTTTTTTCTAACATGTCCAATGGTCTTTTGTTTAGCGACAATTATTTCAGCCAAGTGACACTAATTAGTCGTTTCTTGCGTAGGTTACAAGTGTTCTTCGGATCTTAAAAATGAATTAAATTAGATTGGTGAATTTTTGCAACACCACAATTCTTGTAAAATTGATGTTAATATTTTTTACGATACCCTCGATTGAAGTCAAGTAAAATAATCTTTTCTAACATGTCCAATAATCTTTTGTCTAGCGACAATTATTTCAACCATGTACTCGAAAAAAAACAAAAAAATAAAGACATTTTTCCACCATAGGTTGGAATTTAAGCATCAGTACACTATATATATGTGCATGTACGTACACACACACACAGAGTAAGGATGTGACAAAGAAATACACATCTGTCCATTAACAAAAATGGACGGCTTTTGTCCGGATATTCTCTCTTTCTTCACGGGTCTTTTTAAGACATAGAGATTTATGTACGCATAGGACTTGGGATTCTATCCACAAGAACGTGTGTTTTGAATCAAAATGAATAAGATTTAGAGATTTTGTACATAGTAGAACATATTATGCATCAAAACGATGTCGTTTTAAAACACTAACCGAATAATTTTTAAACAGTGTTTTGTATGTCAAAATAATATAATTTTGACGTATCCCACACCTTGTTATACGCAAAATACACAACAGGCTCCTTCATCCTATATGCATATGGTCAAAACCAAAGTAGTCTACCCTGCTTAATACGACGTGCTAGCATTTTCCCTATTCTATATGGGCTTTCAGCATAAAGGATAGGTTTTCTCTATGCATATTTCTTGGTAATAAAAATTTTAGAGTAAAATATTTATTTCGTCCCCAAACTAAGTCTAAATTTTTTAAAATGTCTTTAAATTATCAAATTCATTTATTTAGTCCATAAACTATCAATTCGGATTATATTTAGTCAAATTACTAATATCCGTTTAAAATTCGTTAAGAGTAGGATTTAATTGCTATTTTAATCCGTTAGAACGGGTTTAAATGAAATTTACTTAATTCCCAAACCAAACACCAATGTTTGCTACTGTTTTTGCCAAAAGGGTTTGCTACTATTTTGCCGAATCGATTTGCTGCTATTTCTGTCCAAATAGTTTGTTGGTACCACCAAATAAGGTTTTGGTAATGCACGACAAGGGTGATGAGTTTTCACAGATTAAAATTGGCAGAACCAGAATTCGATGTTTGGCAAGGCTGATAATTTTTTTTGAGGGGCCCAGACTTCTCTCCCTTGGATCTCGTGTAGTTTCGTCCCTGCCCATGTCACTCCTAAACCTGTTAGTGAGGCTACCTGGACTTCCCTCTCTTGGATCTCGATGTCATTCCGTCTCTGTCTATGTCACTCTCCTAAACATGTTAGCGAGGCTAGTTAATTGTTTCACTTGATTTAGGGGTTAAATGCCAATGTCTAGCTCACTCTATTTTTTCAACAAAAAACAAGTACTTAGATTAATGTCATGCTCCAAACTCAAACACCTTTATAGGTTGCTCCACTTTTTAAGAATTAAAAACGTTGCGAGAAAACTAAACATGACTTCTCCACAATGTATCACTCCCAATGACTCATGCATCAAGACTCCATATTGGATCAGTTTTCTTTTGTTTTTTTCTCTTGACGACATGGAAAAGATTTTCAGTTTTCAAACTCATGAATTAAACTATAAACCTAGTCACAAACAACAAACCCCCCCCCCCAAAAAAAAGTTGGCCTACTCCATACGCTCATAAATTAGGGCCCACAAGAGTGATAGGGAAGTAGGAAAAGATGCTAAGATTCATGTGAAGAGAGAGGTTGTGTTGGGTTGGGTGACTTCTTCTTGTTGGATCCCATGGCACCCCCCAACCCCCCCCAAAAAAAAGTTGGCCTACTCCATACGCTCATAGATTAGGTCCCACAAGAGTGATAGGGAAGTAGGAAAAGATGCTAAGTTTCATGTGAAGAGAGAGGTTGTGTTGGGTTGGGTGACTTCTTCTTGTTGGATCCCATTGCCATGTAAGTCTCACTCTTTCCATCTCATTCATGGTTTGATTTTAACAAAATGATTTGATGTATTCATGGTTTGATTTTAACTTAAAATGATCAATCAAAATGATTTGATGTTCCTCACGGGCTTGTTTGTTCGGAAAATTACTTTTGTAGTTACTAAAAATGCTGTGTTTGTTGTCCTAAGATAATAGTATGTGATAAAATACGTACTGAATAGAGCTCAAATCTTATTATTTTACGAAATAGAATTCTCACAGGATTGGAATTTTATATTCTTCTCACCGAGATATATTGAGTTGACTGTTTATGATTTTAAGAGTACATACATTTAAAAAACCTTAAGTCATGCATTATGATGGACTTATGTCTATTCATGAATTTGTGCTTATGTGTGTTTGGACCCAATCCATTGAACCATTAATCCTTAAAGCCTAAACCCTTAACTCATCAGCAATTCATGAAACTTGACCCAAACCTTGACCAAATCGAAGTTCAACTTACTTATCCAGCCCACGACCCAAACTACTTTACCTTGACCCAAAACCCATTAGATCAACCATGTTCTATGGACTTTGCCACATGGAATTATGTTCCTCTCAAACATCATCATCACCCCTCATGCTCTTAATCCTTTGACGTTGGTAATCTTCAGCAGATAACCATCACACATTTAGGTAACTTGCAAATTACCTCTACCTGAGCAGATATCTCCTCTCCTATGGGTATGCATCACTTACCCTCACTCCTTCTTCTTTGAACAAATCCTCTCTAAACCCCTAGTTTTGCCTCAAAAAACCATTGCAATCAAATGATTCCTACAGAAATTTGGCACTCTATGCAAAACTCTCCCTCACTCTCAATCTCCCTCTATTTGTACTCTGTCATCCTCACCATTCCATATATAAATTCTAGTACTTCAGAAAGTGAAGAGAGTGCCATAGTTAGGGGTTAGAGGTATTACAGTAGAGAGAGAGAGAGAGAGAGAGAGAAAGAAGAACTTCCTTTGAAGTTCAATCGTCCAATCCAAGCTTTAATCTTTTGATTCAATCTTCGATTATTTGATACCAAGGTAAATGAAACTCTCTCTAACCTTTAATTTATGTCATTGATCCATATTGAACTCCACAGAGCTCGGAGAAAATAAAATCCAGTACTGTATTTCGTAGTAGATGATCATAGCACCGATGCCTTGTTTTTTTAGCACTTGTGTCTTTTCTTGCAATACTTCTATTTTGCATGTAAATCTAACTTAACACTGGTGCCTTAATTTTTTTAGCACATGTGTCTTTCCTTGTAGTACTTCTATTTTACATGTAAATCTAACTTAGCACCGGTGTCTTTGATTTTGTTAGCACCGGTGTCTTACCTCTCTGTATCTCAGTAGTTGCCTATGGATTAACTTAGCTCCGATGCCTCATTTTTGATAGCACCGGTGTCTCTGTTGTGAAACCTTGACACTCAGTTTCTAACTTAGGCTTGTTAAGCCAGGACTTGTTCTAAATTTCTTTACTTTAATATTATTTAATAAAAATAAAGAAGTATCCCCCATTTGGTAATAATGACATTTACAGAAAATTAAAATTTCATCCGAATCAAAATGTCGCCCTCCCTATTTTAGTACAAAGTCGAAAAATCATCCGTTTTATTCTTATAGCTTGGCTCGAAACTTACCCTAACCTTATGCATTTAAGACAAATGAATATACTATTGTGTTTAGAAAAAATCAATGAATCATTTCCGGAACTTTTTAATCCCTAAATCGAAACTTTGAAAATTCAATTTTTTTTTTGTACTTAGAAAAATTTTCAGACAGTGGAAATTTTCAGAATGTAAGAAAACATCCCCAATTTTTAGTTAATGACTACTCCAACCGTAACCAATCTTAGATCGTCTTATTGAATCTTAGATACTATCCATTATTGTAAATTGATATCCTATTAGATGATTGTTATGCAAGGCGTTTCTTTACGAATTTGTGATAATGAAATATTGTCTATATGATACTCACGTTATTGTATAATCTTGTTTATTTGTTAAACTTGCATCTCCAACATATCATCATGCTATCATAAGTCTAGTCGTTTGAATGAACTTAAATGGAGTCAACGAGAGTCGTTTGAAGTTAGTAGAAATGACGCCCGAGGTTTTGACACGAGTCATGAAAAGTCACGAGCTTTGTAATGAAAATTGAGAATTTGATAAACTCTTATGTTTGGCGACTCGAGTTTTGACTTACTCCTTGAAGAGACGTGTTAGGGATGTCTTTCGCCAAGATATGAATTTTAGCCGAAATACGTCTGTTACCACCGGGCTGTGTCTTGGAGCCGAGTCGGTCACGTCTCATGTATTAAGCCAAGTTATGTCGTAAGCCGATTATGTTCATAAATCGTGTCGTGTCTTTTCAAAAAAATAAAATGTAATTGAAGGGGAAGAGTTAGATATTTTCTAAGTTAAGGCACGACATATGGGAGACATAATGCTGAGAGCATAATGGTTAGGAGCATGGGATACAAGAGCCGATGTTTAGGTATACTAACGTCGGATATGTGGTCAGCGTAGGGGTCTGGACCATATTGGTCGGGAACATCATGACATCACTTTGAAAAATAAAATTTTGATGACAGGCAACGTTTGTGTTGACTCGAACTTTGTATTTTGAAAGAAATTTTTGGACACTTGTGAACATTAGCGGACGCTTATAGATATGGGTCGGATACGTGTGTCAGAAATTTAGAAACAAGTCATTGGGTTTGACTTAAAGATATATTGTCGACATTTCATTTATTTACTGTACTTACTTGTTTAATATTTTCGCTTACTGTTTAACATGATTAAATCGCACTCTGATTATATTGTTCTGTTCATAATACTTGATTAACTGTTCATACTATCTTTTTGATCATGCATCATATGGTCCATTGCATAGACTTGGGATTAAGGATAGTTTTATTTGCTGAGCGTCAATCGCTCATCTAGTGCAATTTCTTTGCCCTTGGCCTTTTATGCCAGGTGTCGAAGATGACGTTATTAAGCCCATTTATCCAGATACCAACGGCGGTACTTTAGAGGAGGATGTCGTAGCCCCATAGTTCACCTAGATTTATTTCGAGTTCTTAATTTCAAATCTTTAATGTAATTTTCTTTAAGTTGGATGATAGTCGAACGATATTTTGATTAAGTAATAGAAATATAGTTGACTTTTGATAAATTGTTTTAAATTAACATCTCTGAAATTTAGGGTGTTACAATACGATTCTTGACTTTTATGAGGACAAAATTAAAAATGCACAAGACTATTCTCGTGAAAACAAATACTAATTTTTTTTTCTGTCTATGATTCATATATTTTAAAGAGATTTTATATCTCATACAAACTTCGCGAATATTATAGCCCGTCTGTTATCACGAGTCCCATAGGAGTAAGTGGATACAACTCTAATAGAGAAGGTTGCCATGGGCTGATAGCATTTGATTTTATTTTTTCAGATGTTAGAAGAAATTATATGTTCTCGTGGTAGGCCGGATTAGCAATATAGGGAGTCCTTAGCTCATGAGCACATTTGGTCTATTTGTGTTGGATTTGAGGTTCGCCAAACCTAAGAATGAATCTATTGTTACTGGGCCAAGAGGTTCGCCAAGGCCACCTATTGTACGACATTCCAGGTCTGCTTAAATCTCCACTCGATCAGCATTCCTTGTCGGGTTGAAAATCTCTCAAGTTGTAGTCTCCGGTCATGCAGCCAAGAGTTTTACGCTCAACACGACCAAGTGAAGATGTAACTTCCACATTGCAGACGGTTGCCTGAGTAAACGTGAAGAGAAGCAGTTACAGAACATGCGGACATGTCTGCGCACAGAAGTGGGACACATGGCAAAAGCACCGTAATTTGCAATCCACAGCACAATATTTCCTCCAGGCCCCGACAGTCAATTAAGAGTTCTCTATAAATACTCCAAGAAAATACGCACATTATTCACTCTCAAACTTTCAAATTGCTTTTGTTTCGCTCTCTTAGAAATTAACTTAAGCATCGGGTATCTATTAAAGACCCAACCCGGTCAACACTAATGTAATTTGAAGTGTTTTGCAACAATTCGAAGGATACACAAAAAATTCGACAAGAATTTATGAAGTGAAATTCTAGGGTCGACAGATCTTAACTCCAATTCAACCCATTAACAAAGATGTCACCTTCCTATTCATAGAAACAAACCCACAACCTCAGTACATATATGTGCAGCTACATAATCGTTGGGCCAAGTATATCAGTTCCGATAAACTGTATGATCTGAATTCTCTTCCAGATTAACAACCATACTGTTTGAGGTCAATAAAAGAAGAGATCAATTTCATAACCACTGTCCATCAAGGAAACTCTCAGTTCTTTCAAAATAAACCAACAAAATAGAAAGCAAAATCATTTTCAACCACCAACGACACAACACATTGGTAGATACAAATATGCTTGAACTCAATTAGAACAAATCAAACTGAACAGAAGAACAAGGTACAAACAAAACCTCTACAATTAAAACACGCCGCCTTTTATGGGCAATAATCAAGCCCCCCATTGTAAATAATGTCTCTTCGGCACCTTTTATGGGCAATAATCAAGCTCCCCATTGTAAATAATGATCTTTGACGAAGAGACGTACACAGCATTCAGGAACTATGAATCGCCTATTATACATAGGATTGTTCCGAAGGTAAACCATCTATACAAAGTGAACAAGAGAGGAGGAAGGGACGTGAGGCCCCCCGGCTGTCCCGTTACACTCCCAAAGCCAAATTTCAACTCGTATCTTCTACCAATGCTACCACTTTTCCCCCGATCGGTTTCTGCTCTTATGAACTGCTTATTCCTCTCTTTTAGGTGGTATCCTAATCCCAAGTTGGTAATGTAGTGGCAAATGAAAAGATGAAAATGAGGGATAGTTCAGGAGAACCTCAAAGCTTCAATTTTCAAAAGCTTTATTCAAAGAAGTTCCTTGTCATAAAAGGCAAGAAGCTTCTTCACATGGTTATGCCACGCAGCAACATTTTGCCCATCAACTGTAACCCAATCAACAACAGTCGATGCTGGTTGTTCCCACCATTCATCAAGCTGCATAAAAAGAATATATGAAACTTCGAAAGTATGGAAATCAAACCAATGAGAGAACAATCAAGATCTACCGGGTTTCTACAAAAACAAAACAAATAAGAAGTTTCAAAACCTACTGCTCGCAGATAAACTACCAAGCAACTGCAAACCAAAATCCGGAAGTACAACGGGCATGTGATTACTAGAACTAGCTTCCTTTTTGCAGAACACAGTTTCCATATATTATCTACCGTTGAAGGAATGTTCAGTGGGCATGGACATAAAGGGAAGGACAATGCCATGTAAATTGATATTTAGTGTAGTTTTCCAAGGGGAAATGCATGCAATTTAGTTGAAGTATGTGCCAATGTTACCAGAAATTGCCACAACCCAACTGATTTATGTTTTGGAACACATTCCGAAACATGATTTTTCAGGTCAGAATGATCCAAGCGAATCCAGGGATTTACCGTACATCTTTAGAGTATTCCTTGGAAGGGAAAAAATCAAACACAAATATACTAAAATCTAGGGAAGTTGCAGTTTTGGCGTGACAGAATGCACAAAGACAGGCCAAAATGCTTTCAAGGTTGTGTTTTGATTGATTAATTTAATGTTTGACCATTGCAAACCACATTTTACAGCCTGTGTGCACAAGTCCCATTCCCATTCCTCATACCAAGAAGGTTTGCATTCCATGTAAACAGGTTAACATAGAATAGACTCATCTATCCATGTGGAGAACAGGACAGACACAGAAGTGTGTCAAAAACTAACAAATTTCCCCCAATTTGTCCAAGACGTCTACAGAATCATTGATCACCTCATCGACTAGGTTAACATGGACTAGGGTATGAATACCAGTGTGAGTGTGTCCACGCATCAAAACTCTATAGATCCTTAATCGTAGGAACATGGTTAAATGTTCCAAAAAGTTGGGTAGAGGGTGTGGGCACATCTTGGACAATTGGATACGCATTTTGCTATTGTTACAATATAGGTATGCATTTGAAATCAAATGGACTTTGGAGATAAGGGGGATTTATATCCTGAATCCATGTGAAACCTTGGAATCAAATACTAGCTTCTTCATACATCATTAAAAGATCCAAGTTTCTAAATTTCGCTACTGTCAAGCCTTACCTTAGTCAAACATATCCTGTATACAAGTACACTAGAGGTGGAACAGTCCATGTAACAACGCTCATCCAAGGTATAAAAAGGCATAGCAACTTCATGAAGTGAACCCTAACTGGTACATGGCTTGATCAGGAGAAGATGGCCAAGGTTCTCTCAGTAGAATAAACAGCTGAACTAAAGGTATGGTTAACAGATAACAAAAGCTAACGAAGTGCAATTCCCGCTCTTTGATTCACTCAGATGAACCAAAACAGATTAAGCAGCATGCTTGTTACGAACCTTTTTCAGAACTCTCAGGAATCATGCACCACTCTCTACAAAATTTCATTCGTTTTAACTAGCTATTCCTTTCAGCAAGTATTGAAAGTAAAACTATGGTCAAACCATCAACCACATCCTCAAAAAATGCTATAATCGCCATGTAACAAGGGAAGCCAATATGAGCCAAAAGCCGCATATGAAGAATAAATTATGCGCTGTAAATCTTTTTCAAAGTCAGCCAACTAAAGATGCAAGGTCAAATGATGTATAATGGATTTAAGGAGCTTTGATCCTGGAAAGTAACATTTCTAGGCATTTGCCTCCAACCGCACAAGGGGCTGGGGAAAGAAAAAGAAAACCATATTCAGGATCTAAATTACTAGGTAGGACACAGATGGGTAAGCACACTCTACTACATAAGCGTTTTTAATTGATAAGAGATTAACATAGGTGATGCAAGATACAAAATCATGATTTTATGATTGATTGTACTTACCAAACCCCTAACATATTTGCAATCCTCGAGGCATTTATGAGCATTCCTAATTCCATTCTTTAGTTCAGGTAACCACTTTTCGACGACAGTTTTCTCTTGTTCACCAGCCAAATTCAAACAGTAGTCTGTTGTCCTGCAAGGGTGTAATTCAACGAACATCAAGAAAGTTTCAGAACGAAAAAGAAATGCGCAAATAACCACTGAATGTGCATTTGTATATCTCAGGCGGCATAGATCTGGAATTTTATGCACATGCACACAGAGTGTGTGTGTGTGTGAGAGAGAGAGAGAGAGAGAGAGAGAGAAATAAACATGTGCATCAAAATATAGATGACAAAAACACTTTGGGAGCCACACACCTTAGGTGTACAGCCCCGAGACATAGCTTCCTCAACTAAAAGGCCAGCCTTAAGTGAGCCATCTCGAACCAAAATATGAAATGAAGGGGAGATCTCAGAATTCAGGCTAATGGAATCACATATCCCAAGACAAGGCACAGCAGCAAATTGGTTAAGTCCTTTCCTCTAAATACAATAAAGGATGCCCACAAAAAAGAAAAACAACATAGAAAGGACCATTCCTTTCAAGGCTGGAATGGAATTCACATCCTTCAAAAGATCTAACTTTGTTCTATCTGCATACACAATGTTAGAGCTCGTCCCACATTGGTTAAGTATAACCTTCAAAACTAGCATATGAACCTGGGCAATCTCCCCACTCAAAATCATTTTGAGTTGAATGATTTAACATGGTATCAAAGTAGGCCCTTCGGAGGCTTTTGGACAATACTCGATTGATTGATCCCGTTGTTTATGCCTTAAGTGCACCTTGTTTCTTGATCCCTATGTTATGGATCATTTGTTTACCTCTCCATATGCGGGTCAGGAATTGCACTTGCGATAAAGTGTTAGAGCTTGTCCTATATTGATTAATCAAAACCTCCAATACTAGTATATGAGCATGCGCAGACTCTCCACTCTGCCATTTAGTTTTGAGTAGAATGCTTTACCACACACTATAATGCAAAGACCAAAGAATACAGTGGCCGAGACTTGCGATTGCCTCTCCTAGGAGGCTAGGACAGTCAACATGCCAACACTCAAATGGGTACGCACTCTACCTTGAAAACGGGAGCTAATCAATTCGGTAACGTGCAAACCTTTCGAATCGCAACATCATACAATGTCCTGCATGCAAGTGGAAAAAAGGTTCAGCAGTACCTTTCATATTCTTGTTGTGCACGGTAAGCATGATTTAACAATGCATGACCACTTTCAACAAGATCCCGCCGTATATGGACCAAGTTGATGGCCTTTGCCAAGTCCTCCAACACTGAAGCTTCAGAACCACGAAGCTTCAAACAGAATTCTAGGGACTCTAATACTGATGCTAAACCAGCATCTGAACTTTCCAAACCTGGCGAGAAATGATAAGAAATTAGTAGAAGAAAAGCATGGGAAATACTCAAAGTAAGCAGGCTTTCCAAAACTACCAAAGGTCCTTGAGAAAATGATAGAAGTCAATCCTACATCTTCAAAAGTGTAAGCATTCAAATTTCATATGAACTTTCCAGTTTCAATTATGCAAATAACATCCCATCGAAACCTATAAGTATATCTTTTCTTTTCTTTCTAAATTTTAAAGCCTAACAAGTAGGACTTTATAGTTCACAAAATGGAAAAATAAAGGAACATGTCAAAATGCCACTAAGGGCCAAAACCAAAATTCGGATGAGAAGTGGGTCGGCACCCACTTACAGAAATGGTCATGTTTTCTGCTAACATTGTCATCAGAATCAGCTTCGAAGAGGTTGATCAAAATTAGGTCTAGGTCAGCTCCCAATAATAGACTGGAAAATATTTAATTTGGATCCAAGTCATGTTTTCGTTAAATGTCATCACATTTAGGTTTTTCATCTCCAAGTGATTATTCTCTAAAATGTGGACAAATCTGTGAAGGTCCCCTCTACCCCAGTTCAGACGTGGAACTTGCTCGGAAATGTTTCCTTTCAAGTGGAGCATTGCTGTTCTAGATGCACCCTCTCCTCCTCACTAGATAGGCTATACGAAAGATGCCTTAATAATCAACACCCCAAACCGCAAAGAACTAAAATGTATCTGAATTGTAACCACAAGATTCGCAAAATTTGCAAATAAAGTCCCATAGCCACTGGAAACTTTTTTAAATGCCGAGGAGACAACTACGTGAACCTCTCTGTGCAGCCTTCAGCTTGGCAAAAAACCTTTGCGATGTAAACCTACACAGATAAAGACATCATCCAAATGCAGTGGTAAGGCATACATGTGCAGATATGAATAGAAGCTGACCAGCAGGATATTGAAGGGCAGCGGAAATGCGGCAAATGGAAGGAATAGCAGATGGGTCTCTAGCACCAGCTCTTGCAGTCAATAGGGCAGCGTTCTTTTCCGCAGCAGCAACTGCTTCAGGTCCTGTAGATCCATTAGCACCCATAGATTCCAAGAGTGCCTGATCAAAACCATAAGGCATCAAGCATAATAAAAGAGAAGCATGAACAGAAAAAATGTCTCAAGTGGACACAGAACAAATATCCTATATCGTTATTTGGCTCATTCCATAACATCTTAAGATTCTGGGCAATTGCTGATGAAAATCACAAAATGCAATTCTTGCAAATATGAATTATTGGCATCTCTGTTTTCCATCACGAATACATTTTATGGAAGATTCTAGGCATGTGTCTGTTTGTGCCTCAATAACCTGTGCAACACCTCTAAATGTCTTTTCCTGGTTAATAGGAAGCTGACCAAGTATTTTTACAGCCACGTGCTGGACTTCAGATATATGAGGCAATTGAAGCACAACACATTCTTCAACACTCAATATAGGAATTTTCAAATTCAACAACAATATGAAAACATGCTTCTGATTCTCCATATCTAAACACTCCATGCCAGACCTGAAAACTAGAGCTCTCGTCCTCTATCATATTTGTACACCAGTTTACAGTTGTAAAGACTTGTAGATTGCATTGACAGATGACAGATCTAACAAAAGTATCATGGTCAGCGTTGTACCTCCTAGTTCTGAGATGGGTACTTAGATATGTTAATCAACTACAATAATGTCATAACAAGATCCTGAATCCTGCACCCGTACAGGAATACAAAGTGAATTTTCAACCATTAGAAGTAGACATGATGAGAATTGTGATACTTGAGGCTTCACCATCAGAAATTGAATCAAAATTGCATCTTTAAAAAATTTTAATCACAACTTACTGTAGTTCAGTGACAAATACAACATGAAATCATGCACAAAATTGTACTCTTCAGGTTTACAGACCTGTGGGTTTGCCGGAAGCGTGTAAAGGTTATTATCAGGACTCCGATAAAAGGCTGACACTTCTTTATCTATGAAATCTTTTGCACCATTTGACATCTCCAAAACAGCTGTGCACGCTGGGATAATGGTGCTTGATGCATACTCCCTAGCAGCTAATGGCTGCTGGCCCCACAACGCAGCAGCATCCTACAGGGTGATAGAAATGAACATAAGAACACTTTCTGAAGAAAACCCTTAATTAGTAGGCAAGTTTGTCAGAACCAGTAAATGACAAGAAAACAGAAAAGAGGGAGGAAAAATCAATAAACTAGGAATCGATACCAAAATATGGCTAAAGAACAGAAGGAAAATTGAAAGAATTATACTAGGCACAAATGTTACATTAACCTCGTACGGTGTTGGTCACAGGTGTTGGTATGTATCAAAGCATTGTAATTAGATTCATCTTACTGATGAAATACAGAAGAATGAACGGAAAAGAAAATGCATAATAGTCCAACATAAACAGCCTATGAAGCAAGAATCCTGCAATGACTTGCCAAACAACACAGGAGATCAATGCAAGGATTAACCACCAAAAAGTTATTGGAGATGTTAAATCCTAAAGAAATGCTTGATGTCACCCCCCTGGCAACCACATCGTTAATGAAGTAAAATATTTCAGATTCAGAAATTTTGAGAATTCATAACATAGCAACTGAGTGATAGGCAGCCACTACTAACAGAGCCATGAAAAACATTCAACAAAAGACAAACAAATCCGCTATCTGTTTTACGTCATGCAATACGTCGAGTAACTCCCAAGAGAGCAGTAAAACTCGAGTCTCATCTCCTTGATACTCAATCAAATCCTCTTTTTTTAACGATGGAATATACTTCTAGAGTCTCATCTCCGGCTATTGAAAGAACTAAAAAAACAAAAACAAAAGGAATTCGAGTACAAATTGCAAGGCGACTTGGTGGAAAAGAAATTGCATGTGTCGAATGGATTAGAAAGGGTTGGGTTCCACTACAAACCATTCGAGCTAAAATTGCTAATGATTAGTTCATGATTCCATAATTGAATAAATTCCATACCGGCTCAAAATTCGAGAAATGCTATGGTAAAACTTCGATGAATCAAAATCCATCTATCATAGCAAGAATCTTGTCTAAAGTAACCCCAAGTAATTCAGTTGTCGCCAGATTATTTTAAGTTGATGATCAGTAAATAAAAATCTGACATCTCTTGAGTTGGGATACAGCACCCTGATGATGATATATCAGCCACTGTAAGGTGATATTATTACAGAGTCAATGCCATGATTATCTAATGAATGCCCATCCCTTGTCTACAATTTCATAAGACATCCTTAAAGCAGAGTTCTCTCACCATGTTAGCTTTAAGTAGGGCATTATATATAGATTCAAGTTCAGATCTGCGGGCATCAAACTCTTCAATCTTTTTCCACTTCTTTCTCAGAGAATCTTCAGCTTCCTTCCTCTCCGCACATAATTTATTCAGGCGTTGTACTTCAGACATCAATGTATTCAAGCTAGCTCTCAATCCAGCAGCTTCCCTTTCTTTGGCCCAAACCTCCAACTGCACAAACACAAAGAATAACTGTTAAGAAACAAGCGCTAGCAGGTCCACGTAAAAAAGTATAACCAATTTATCTACTGCTAAAAGTTATTGGTGCTTTAGAATGAATAGGCTCAGGTAGTGATGGCAGTAGACTGTAGAGAAGACCCCCTGACAAGGATGCCCTTGCAGCACCAGGAACTATTTAATGTTCAGGTTGCAAAGATCACAGGGATGTGCTCCTTAGGTACAAAATGGTAGGAAGCATGCTACAAGTCTCTGTCATTATCTGGAGTTGGTTTCTATTGGCTTTATCTTTCTCTACATCTAAGTACCGTTAAATGCAAATCATTAATAGGAGGATTGGAAAGCGTAGTGCCTCTCAACTCCAACCGTCAAGCCACAAGATCAATTGACCCCACATAATGGTCATGGAATGTCCAATGACTGCGGCACCAACCCCTGATGTACGCAAAAGTATCTTTGCACAGATCAAAACCAATGTGCAAGAAGTCGTCAAAATAGGGGGACAAGCAATATCGCCAGTAATAGGGGTTAAAGTGAAAGATTGTGAGGCAAAGTTGAGCATAAAAGATTGAGAGGTCAAGTTGAGGATATTTTAAAACAATGACAAAATGGGTGGAAGATCCTGAATCAATAAATGCAGAACAAGCTAAAAACAGGAGATAATACATGACATCAAAGAGCGTAACAAGACCAATGCTAAAGGTGATTTCTCTCATCAATTTTTTGCGATGAAATTCTTGAACTAGCCTATTAGCAAGTTGGCCCAAGATATTCCTGAATGACTTGGATCGTATAGCATAAAATTCAATTGACCAAGAAATACAAGGACATCTAATTGAGACAGCAGCGTTGGTTAGCAAACATAAGTTGGCCAGTGCCCTACATCCTAGAGCTATAATCCCTTTTTAATCCATTAAGAATCGGGTTCAGCTGTTTCTCTTAGTCAAGCTGCCAACGTGGAGAATACATGTCTCTTGCTCGATGTTCAGAAGAGGGGATACAAATATTCACTTCATGCCTAGGTTAGGGCAGCTCTAGTATGTGACTAAATGGCGTGCAAATTATGAGTGGCATTTTCTTATCCGAGGTAAATGATGGATGTTTCCATCCTAGGCAGTTTACAAACCAATACATAGAGATGTCCAACAATAATGTAAACAATAATTAAAACAAAATACCGTTATCAAGTCAACTACATTAACCTATCCCACTTGGAGGCCAAAAAATGTTTAACAAAAATGGTTACAAATATAATAATCTAATAAAATTGGGTTGAACAAAGAATCCAAAAAAGGAAAAGGATTAAGAACAAAGGCATTGGTCAGTGAGCATCACGATGAAAAATATCAAAAACGTTACACTGATCATTGGAATTCAAGTTAGTACCTTCTAGAGCCCTTGTTTACAAAATCAAGTTACCAACATAGTATTACCTCAAATTGCCTGAGACTGCCAATGTTTTGTGATGTGCTTCCAACAAGTGATTGTGAAGATACAGCACCACCAGCTCCATGCAGACGTCGCAGAAGTTTCTGACAAGTAGTCCTAGCTTCTGCAGCTTTGTTGAGGGCATCTTCAGTGGCCACAAATTGCTGAACATGTGCTTTCTGCGAGAAAAAAGAAGCAAAAACCAACACAAGTAAGAGAATTAGACAAAGAACAAGATGGGGAAAATGCCACAACCATACAATCAGCGATGAGATAAATAAGGAACCAACTAAAACAATGATGAACTCAATGACTTAAAATTAAGTACGTAAACCACCCAGAAGAACAAATTAACCAACAAAACAAGCAAATGAAGCCTGAACAACAGAGTTAAAAAAAACCGGGAAGATGGTGTCAACCATAAGCCCAGGACATATATGATGTTACCTAAAAAGGAGAACAGCTAAATGGCATGCTACACAGGAAGTGCAAAGCTAAGACGGCAAGGAAGAAACATATAAAAAGGGCTACCAATAGAAAGGATGACCTGTCTTTCAAGAAGCTGGTTTTGACTTCCCTTCGAAGGCACATCAACTCCAATCTTTCCATTGCCATAAAGTTGATACTGCAATGGTGAGCTTACATCAGGAGAAGAAACATCCATCACTCTATTATTCTCGTACTTGTACCTGCGTGAAAAAACAATAATCAAACCAATGAATAGACTAAAAGAGGCAATGTAACTATGGCATAACAACAATGAGACATCAAACAATATACACTTGAATCTAACATGTTTCTCCCTGGATATAACAGCTAAGGAAATCACTATATGGTAACTAAGGCCTTTTTTAAGGTAAGATGCAAGACTATAAATCAACAATAGAAGTTCGTGAAAAAAGGGGCATAGTATTCAGATTCCACTTTAGGCTTCAACTTCTCGTTTTTACTTTTAGCCTCCCACAAGGAGAAACAAGAGGCTAAAAGTCAATTGAATCGTTCCTACAAACAAGATTTCAGGCCAAAAGCTCCAAAAGGAAAACTACACTACATTTGTTTTCTGGAGGGGGTGGGGGTTGGTTAAAAAAGTGCTTGATAGTGACAAACCATCACATAGTTGTTTCTGGAGGAGGTAGGGATTGGTATTCATCAGATAATCATGGCATTGTCACTGTCATGCATGGTGGTTGTGATTCACAATTCAATTCATGATTTGACAAATGTCAAACCACCCAAATACTCCTCGCCAAAGACAAAGCAACATGGTTCCACCAAAGGACATGAAATGTTGTTTATAAGCAAGCAATGGACTAACAGTTTAAAACCATAAATTGATAAGAAGATTTAAAGAAATCTAACTGACAGCAAAGGCTCATAAAGCTACAACTTGTTAGTTTATAACCTTATTCAAATGTTTTTTTTAATCTTGTAACGGTAAAGGAAAAAGTTGTAGCAGAAAAGAACAAAAGATAAAATTACCTTAATGTTTCTGCATCAGCTCTAACATCAATTTTCTCTATTTCTCTCGTAATCAGTGTTTTCATCCGTTGGGTGTAAGAAGTAATAGCCTGAAGCAGAAGAGGAGGACTCTTCAGGCAATTCTGAATTACATCTCTCACATCATCAGGTATATCCCCATCAAAATCAAAGCCTAACTTAGCAGCTTCCAACTGAGGATTCAAATGGATGCCGTTTCCTTCATAAGCTGGAAAAGAGTTCCGAACCTTTTCAATAGTCTGAAATGCAAGATATTCACATGCCTTCCTGATATTTCTTTCCCTGGTTGTTTCTATAAGGATCACATCATCTGCAGATTTGGTGCCTTTAACAGTTGAATAAACTGCCTCTTTCCCACTATTTGCACTGAAACTATTGACAACTTCAATGGACGAAGCAACACTCGACCTTTGAGAATCCCTTGCTTGATTAACATAGTAACGAAGGCGCTTATGATACTCTGCAAATATTTTTGCCGCTTCATCACACTGCTGATCATATGCCTCCAACATAACCTGCTTGTGCCTGCAACACAGTATGCACACAAAAAAAAAAAAACTTCATGCACCAGCCAATGACTGCCGCCTTGTCAAAATAAAAAATCACGTAACATAACTGGCTTTTATTTTCAAGATTAAAATGGAATAGATGTCATTCATGCAGTTGCCATTTCCATCATACAGAAAATTAAGTTCTCAGACACCATTGACAATATAGTAGATTCTTGGCATAAATCAGTTTGCTCAAAGTTTGGACTCCAATTATCAGCCATTCGTATCGTACAAAAAAGGGTTGAATAAACTTACAAAATAATGTTCCTTTACAATGATGTAATTACTCAATCACTGCTTCTCTAATATAAGAATCAAAGGCACTACGAATCGATGACGAGGCACATATCACATAACACAGCAATGCAGCACCAAAATTCGAGTACATGACATAACAGCCTTGGTTGGTTTAATACTAACCATAAAAAATCCATGGCGTAGGCCTCCTTGGGCTTAAATTTTCCAGTGCTATTTTTTTCTTGATTGTTATCATATTCGTGTTAAGTCTTTGGATTAATTACCGTCTCAACAAAATGAATCTAAAAAGTAAAAAAAATATGATTAAAAGTCTCAAAAAGTTTAGTGAAGATGAATTTTTTTTGAGAGTCTTTTGCCTTTAACGTCGTCTTATCTATACTTTTTCAATTTCATTCCATATTTTCATACTTTTCTGATTCCTCCCGTCAAGACGAATGAGAGAACATAAAAAACTTGACGAAGAACTATAAAAAAATCATGAAATATCAAATAGTACCAACTGTTTGACGGAAACATATTTAGTCCAAGCTCAGTTTCCATCCATCAGATTCCACGACTCAATTGTCCTCTAAGAAATTTGTCTCGTGCAACGATAATTTAGATACTTAAGATTTTCACTGGTTTTAATGGTAACAATCAACGACTCATGACTCCCTAATTACATTAATTGGATTCTACGACTCGATTATCCTCTCTAATTTATGTTACCATCCAAAATTCATTTCCCATGCAATATCCAAGCAAGTATGTAACTAGTTCACTTTAGCATGTTCAGAACAAGGCAAAAAGTCGTCAAATTTGACCACAAAATGACACCATTGAGTTGGATTTCAGATATCTGACCTGTAATTCGACCTCTCGTCAAGCATACGCTTCCGCTCCGCCTCCTCCCGTGCCACCTCCAACATCCGCGCCTTCAACTCCTTACGCTGCCGCCTCACAACATGTCTCAACCTCTCCACCTCCTTCTCCGCCGAATCCCTTTCCTGCACCGCAATCTCCCTACTACTCTCCCCCGAACTCTCACCCTCCCTCTCACTCACCCCACCCGCCCCCAATTTCTCTCTCCTCCTCCCTCTACCCTTCCCAACAGCTTCTCCACCTTTCACTTGCTCCGACTTCACCACCGCCTCTCCGCCGCTCTCCTCAACTCCATGAACGAGTATGTTCCTCCGAATATTCTCCACCGTCTTCTCCGATTTCACTCTCTTCAGCAAAAAGTTCCACACTGGGATCATGTTCCCGCGGCAGACCTTGCGGATCGATTCAACCGACGGCATCGCCGCCTTGGTCGCAGTGTAGGGGCCCAAAGGTCGGTACCCCATTTCTTTCTGCAGCCATTCCAGAATTGCCTCTGGTTGGGCCACCGAGCTAGTTGAGAAGCTTTGCATTCGTCTCGAACCCTAGGGTTTTTAGATGTGAATCAATTTCCAACTAGATCTCCATCTCGAATTCCAATTCCAATTTGTACCCCTAATTCACAAGTCTGGATACAATCAGAGATATGTCAACTCTGTGTAAAAAAAAGTATAGAGAGAGAGAGAGAGAGCGATGAGGAAGGGAGCGCTAAACCCTGGAGAGGAATTAGAAGGAGAGAGAGGAAGGAGAGAGAAGTAGATCTGGCAATGTGGGTGAATATGCGCTTGGCCGGCGAAGAAGAAGCCGGCTAAAACAGTAGAGATGTGTTTTGTCCGTAATCTACAGAACTGGTTATACATACATACACTCACTGGGTTCGAACCATGGGAGTCGATCAGTAGGGAAGTTCAAATGGCAGGGTCCCGCCCACCCGTATCTGATGGTCACGGATGAAACCCGGTCCAGCAGCCCACGAGTACGCCCCATTCAACTCGCATTTTAAGCTTTGAGATTGTTAATCAAGTTGATTGAACTAAATTGAAAAATGGTCAAAAAATAACAAACAAATATAAATAAATTGTTGAAAACTATATTAAACTAAAAATATATCTCTTAAATTTAGCCCGACCCAACTGACCCGTCCGTGATATAAATTCACAAATATTTCACGATGGGCTTTTTTGAATTTTTTTTTCTAAAACAATTATAATTGGTATTTTGATCATTTCATATATTTAATTTAATTTTTTGGAGAATATTACGGAAATTATATTCTCTCAAACCTTTTTTACTTGAGGAACTTGCTAGAAGTAAAAGGTTTTAAAATATAAATAAAAGGTGTTCGTGCTTAAAAAATGATTTTCTTATAGAATTTAGATACCACTTTAATTTTTGGTGTGTTAAATAAAGAGGATGTGTTAAATAAGTGAGTGTATTAAATAAGACAGAGTAGCTCACATTGATGTAATTTTTAAGGAGAGTGTGTTAAATAGCTCATTGATTGGATGATGTGTTAAAGTATGTGTGTCAAGTAGCCTAATGATTAGATGAAGAGTTATATTAGGTGTGTTAATTGGGAAAAATGTGTGTTAAATTGGCAATAGACTTTTTTGCCCTTGGTGACATATTAAATGTATTATTTCAAGAATGAAGTATAAAAATTGATTTAAAAAAATAATTTATTTGTAGAATTAAGTTCAAAAACTAAATATAATTACTAACCTCAATTAATTCGGAAGTTAAAACAATTTTTTTTAAAAGAAAAAAAATAAAACTACTAATAAAGCGACGACATTTTTGAATACATTCATCGATTGCAAATGCCATATAATGTAAACAAAGACATAGTTTAATACAAAGGAAACATACCAATACTAAATTCCAGTAGAAGAGTAGAAGAAAGTACACTTTACACAATATACTCAACAATAAAATGCCAAAGCTGTGTCGAGTAAGACCAATGTTGTACCAAGTAACACCCACTGGACATTTTTACACATTCTTGACTGAGGGCGAGCAACTGGAGTTGGCTCTTCATCATAGCTTGCTTGGATTGGGAGAAGCAATGGTGAGTATCCACCAACTTGGGCATCCAAATAAGCTCGCAAAGCAGACTCGGCATCCATCCTTGAAGTGTATTTCTACCATTTTTACTAAACAAACGTGCCACGAAAAACATGCACTTGGTTGCTACATGTGGGCCATCGTAAATGCCACAAATCCTCCATTAGAATACCAGGTAGTAGCCTTTTCCTACCAGTTTTACTAAAAAAAGAATGATGAAAAATGAGGAATGGGTATTGTTAATATTTATGAAAACAAATGTATTCAAATGGTCGATATAACATTATGGCTTAGATATTTGATATGTTTAAAGACCACTTTATGTTCGGACACAAGATATTGGCTACAATAGTAGTTGCCATGTGACGCTCTATCTTCTGCTGCCTATACATCGTTAACTGCATTTGTCTTCTTAAAATAATATCATCGCCGTAGGGGGATATAAGTTAGTGGTAGAAGAAATTACCATTTTGAAAAATAAATGATACTGCCCAGAACACTGTCCAGCAATATTCAACATGAAAAAATGCAGCGGCAGATAAACCCAAATCGAGGCTCACAGCAACAAGAACAATGCAGCAGCAGAAAACTGACTAGCATAGATGAAGCATGTAGCCAAGCATACAAACCCAAACGGAATACGTACTAGGTACTGTCGAGGTACATAGGAGCAACACACACACACAGAACATATCAAATGGAATACCCATCAACCAGAACACCAGGGACCCAAATAACAACAGCGTATAAACCCAAATTGTGGCTCACATAAAATACAGTCCCAGTAAGCAAAAGCTACTGCCCAGCTAAACACACACACACGTCGTAGATATAAATGAAATACCCAACTTTAAAGATAGCCACAAGCATGAATGTCATGTATAAGTACCACTAACTACAATATATCATCACAACCTTAGATATAGCACACTTCCCAGTGAACATACCAAACGAATTCATACCAGCTATTGCCCAGCTAAACATACACACAAGTAGTATATATAATACGGAAATACCCGGCAACCAAGATAGCCACATGCATGAATAACAGGAACCAGAATAGCAGCAGCCATGCCCAAATTGTGGCTTAGATAAAATTGAATATCAGCAACTACAATATATCATCACAGGCATGGATATAGCACACTGCCCAGTGAACATACCAAATGCAAGATGAAAATCAGCTACTGCCTAACCACATACCAAGTAAACATACACACACACACATTATCGCCCAGTTACTTTGTAGGAATTACTATTTAACCTCATGGCTCAGATTTATTTGCTTACCAAGATGACCACTTCGGAAGAATTCCTCCAATATAAGCTACAACAATAGTTGCCATGTGACCCTCTACATTGCGTTGTCTATTTGTTGGGGTCCCTTGTCGTGTGTCAACTACAATCTCATCATAGCCACAAAGGACAATAGCATAAGCAAACTGCTACCATTGCACGTATAATAGAATAGAAGCAAGCTAGTAAATAGCCATGAAACTAAAAAGCAATAATATGCAGAAATGAAATGCATACGCAGAAGATAGCCATTCGACTATGAACGGGCACAAAATACATAATATCGTGGCATTTACAATGTATTGCTACCCTATCCAATATTCTCCTTTTGAGAACATTCTAGGCCATATATTTGTGGGCTATATATGCACAAACGCGTTCAAATATATATGCTTCTATAAGAATTTACCCACATTACCCAATGGCCAAGGAATGTGCTAATTTCATTTCTATATTGTTCACCACTATGCAACCACATGGGGACAATCTAAAATTAGAATAAGTATTAGTAGTTACAACTTACAATATAGCTTATACAACTGCATACACAGGAAAGTGTTATAATATGGACAATCTAATAGTTGCACTAAAATAGCTTCGTATTAATTTATCAACTTTCTTTTATTCCCCTTTCTTGTATGACATGATAGCCAATGAAATGGTCCTGCATACCACGATTTTAAACCAGTCACCTTTTTTTTTGGAGTGCTAGATCATCATTCGAAGTTCAATTTTCGCACTAAAATCTATTTCGGTCAATAAATAATGTATGTCGGTGAGCTATCTTCATTTTTTTTTCTAATGTTGCACAAAAGGTCCTACACATAATCAAGTAATATCATTTCATAGTCATCTACTTTAGTCCTTGGCTGAAGGTAAAAAGTGTACTAGTTAGTTGCAGATGATGCAACTTATGGGAAACAATCAAGGGTTGGACAAAGGGCTTCAAAGCCCCTAAACACAAGTCATTACCGCAAACCAACACACGCCATAACCTCAGACCAACATACGCCATTTTCAAAAAACATTCGAAGACTACAAACCTGTTTTCCGTTTATTCAAAGATTGAGAGAAACCTTCAGAGGTTTGATTGACCTCCCTCAGTTGAGATGGAGCTTCAGATTTGAAAACCCTACAACGCAAGATGAAAAACGTTAACAGTCCACTGAGAGAGATAGATACAATTAGTAATGTACACAACCAATAAGTACAGAGACCGCAAGAGAGAGGCAGTATCTTAAGGGAGGGAGGGAGAGAGAGAGAGTATTACAACAAGAGGTAGAGAGAGAATATACAAAGACCGCGCATCGTGTAACCCTCACCAGGGGCATCTACATAATTTCTCACCCCTCCTTATTTTTTTTTGGGGGGGGGGGGGGGGGGGCGGTTGAGGCAATTTAACACAATAGCAGCTGCCTTATTTAGAGCACTGGCTAATTAACATATGACTACATTTTTTCCCAATCAACAGCTAAGTGGTGGGCTCAGCCTTAGTTAACCCATCGGCTAGCTAACCCACCTCTTAACCCATCAACCAATTGGGACCTTAATGATAACTGAAAGAAATTACTAAATACCTTAATAAAATAGATATGATTGCTATGATGGTTGAATTGGGAGTAAATTTTGACCGACAAGCTCAATTTCTTATGCTGAATTCGCGGGTAGCATAATTTGTGAGTTCTTTTAAAGGAGCAGGGAAAAAAGGACATGAATAAACAAAGTATCTCCGTTAGATGAAAAAAAATATATAAATTAATTTTGTCACATCTATCGAAGCTTATTTAATTCGTGAAGGACCAAAATATTCAGAACAATACCTTATTATATCCCCCTTGGTATTTATATTTCTAAACCAGAACACTAAAACACATATTGTGATTTCTAGTCCTAATATGAGAGTAAATAAGAACAAACATCTATTTCGGAAATTAGGCGTATGAGATTTGGTTAATGACACCTAATTCCTTATTTTATTTGTTTGATTTCCGTATTGTGGTGTGGGATTAATATACGGGACTATTATGATATCTATATGGAGATAGTATATTATTCAATGGGAGGAGACTGTAATCTAGAATAAAAAAACATAAAAAAAAATGATTGATAATTGTAAAATTGTCACTAAAATAAAAAATTTAAAATATACCTATTTCTTATCTTCAATTCTTCGTTTTTCGACACTTCTTTTATCTCTCTATAAATTTTATTATCATATCTGAATCTCAAGCAGTTTACGAAAAAATCGTATATGTTTGTATGTGAAATCTTTTCCACTGTAATGACAATTAGTCTTTCTGGCAATGACAATTTTCACGAGAAGAATTAATAATTGAAAACCTCACCATATTCTTAATATCGTTAGTGCATATAGCTATGAGAGCAATTGAAATGGATTAGTTACATATATTTTTGAAATCATCCAAAGAGAAATTTCTTAATTTGAAGAATTTAAACTCAAAATAAAAACTTAATATCAAACCTAAATGAATGTGTTCCACAAATTTAGAGATTAATTATATCATTTAATACTCAAAATAATAGTAATTATGTTAAACTATAAAAAATAAGAACTAAAGCATGACTCACCATTCTCGATAGGATGAAAACTTAACTATCGTCCGAAAATAAGATTATAATTTAAATTACATTTTACGTTTAAGCTGATTCAATTATTTGATTATTGAATTATTTTTTGTCATCATGTGAATTTTTGTATAATTTTTTATTTTTCGTCAATTTTTTATGAATTATTAATTTGTCTCGATTTAAGAAAAATTAAAAATAGCGAATCAAACTTTAAAAAATTCAAGAAAAATAAAAATAATAAAAAATATATGAGTTTATTTATTTATTTATCGTTTTTACTAATTTTTATTATTTAAATATAATTTTAGATTTTTTTATCAAGTTAGAACAATAATCTAAAAAAAAATTGAGAATAAAAATTTGAGATATAAAAACGTACTTAAAAATCCAACACTCCGTTCCATTACAGAATCCGAAGAATCTGACCTCCGATTTCTAGACCCACTGTAGCTCTGACCGCGAATCTAATCACCGCCGTCTTTCTGCACTTCCAACTCTCAAGGTACTTGCGAACCTCACCCAATTGTACCAATTTTTTCTATTTTTCTTAGTGTACTATTGATTCTTTGTTAATTGTCCAGTTGTAAAGTTCCGATCGTTGTCAAAACTAGTAATGTAAATTGGGTCTCTTATGTTTGACTGATCAATTGATAGTTCTGTGCAGACCCTCTTTTGCAAAATCGGTATAGTTGACTCTCTTTATCCGAAAGGAGTTTGCTATTAAATAATCGTAAACTTGTGGCGACGTTTTCAGGAATTCTCCCATTTACGAGAATATATGTGGGTGGGTTCATTTTATCGGTGAAAAGTACCCCCTTTAAAGTGCTGAAGGGACACTGATAAGAATTCTATGTTTTCTGAGAAAATCAAGGCTCCGATTGGCTTTGACATAGTAATCAAATCAAGGGATTGCCATTATTATTAGCTTAGAATTGGACATTGATTTTAGGAGCTCCCTCATGGTGAATTTGAAATGACATCCTAATAGGAGTGGTTTGAAATCCTTCATGTTAAGGATTGTAATTTTACGATGGCTACAACATATAAATGAACTCCTTTACCTAATCCATCTTCCTCTTTAGTTCCACAAGTAACCGATAGCTAAACCTCTTGTATTTTTATTGAAACGGACAATAAAATCCCTCAATTTGAAACCCACATATATCCCAACGAAGCCTTGGGCTATTTTTTTCCAATGAGAAGCTGTTTTATTATGTAGTGTATCGTATGTTATGGGTTGATTCTAATAATTTTGCTCTGCATTGGACCAATTTTTATCTCTCCAAAACCTCTTCGCTTTGAATCAAGTGAAGAAGGATGAGGTCTGATTATTTTTGCTGCAAACATACTTATACTGCTTGCGTTTCTAAATTTTCCTCTTATTTATAATAACAAGCTTTCCTCTTATTTTACAAGTGAAGGCACAGGGTTCTGTTATGCACATTATTGACTTTGGAAGGCATTAGGTTTTGAGAGAGAGAGAGAGAGGCTACTGGTTCACGGAGTCAGTGCGTAGCATTCCCTCTCTTGATCCCTCCTTGTTTTGTGCTCTTGTCATAAGAGTTGCTTTATTACATAAATGCTTTAGGAGAGTAGAGCTTTGTCAATGAGCTTGGAGCACTAGGTGAAGGTTTTATGTGACCAAGATAGGTTGTGGCTGCTAGTATAGGTGCTATTTGCTGTTGTTTGAGTGAGGATTGCAAAGATTATATCAATCTAAATGGTTCAGTTTATAGGAACTGTGTATGCCTTCGTTGCTTTGTTTAGAACGTCCTGCATATGATATGTTTTAGGCTCTTCTTGTTGCGTACTGTATCATGTTTCTTTTGCTTTATAGTTCAACATTGCTTGAATTAAAATACGCATTCGACTCACATGTAGTGTACTCATACTTGTTGCAATTTGGATGCCCCAAACTTGTCATTTCTCATTATCTTCCCTTGTTTGGAAGGAAGAGTAAAACTCTGATACCTCAAATGCAAATTTAGCTCGTCAATAATGCTACTTGGAGCACAGATGCTATAGATTTTAATATGTTGGGACTTTGCACAATTGTCAATTTTGAAGAAGGCATCGTATCACAATAACGCTTTTGTATCCATTAACTAGTCAGACTAAAAGTTTTCGTCAGAATATGTCACTTTCAGTGGACTCTTATCATGTTTTGGTTTAAAAAAATTTACTTTGCAATTCGTTTCAACAAGTGGAATTGGGCAAGCTTGGAAAAATTTAGAAGAATTGGAAGAAAAACAATAAGGAACAAATAAAAATATATGTGGATGTTTGCTTATTGGTTTTTATTTCAAAATATGGCCGAGTATTTTCTTTTTTGATTTCTCTTGTTGAGACAAACCGATAAAAGTAAAATTGTTTGACCAAAATTTGAAAGAAGTTCACTAAAGACTAAAAGATTTTGACAAAATAAGCAAGAGGAACCCAACAGGCTCAGAGTCAATTGAGTTGCAATGGACTAACACTGAATCACGGTAAGAACTATAAAATTATATTGACTTTTGAATTCCTGAAGTTGAAATTTCAACACTGTTCTTTTTTGTTTTTCTTAGATAGTATACGGCATTATTTCAAAGAGGGGAAGAACAAGGCGTTCCTCCAACCATCCAGGGGATTGGTTCTTTAACCTCTACAACCCCTCTTTCTAGTATTTTCCGTCTTCCTCCAAGGCCCTTGCCTTATAATATTGACTCCCAACATTTCCGCTTGCAATGCGATGGACTTGTTTCAAGAAGGGAGAAAGGCTCAAGTATTTTACACGAGGAAATTGAATCACTGAGAAGTTATGAAGATTCAGAAACCTTGATTGGTGGAGACAAATGGAATGGGTCGACATGTGAAGAAGCAGTAAAAGACTCACTTACCAAGTCCTCAATGAAGCTCTCAATAGGGAGACTAGAAATTGGATTTGCACATATTTATGCTTCTCCTGAAGACGAAGATGAAGATGAAGATGTTTGTCCTACTTGCCTTGAAGGTGAAATAAGTTGATCTTTTTTCTCAGTATGTTGTGGCCATCCAATGAACCGAACAAAAACCTGACATGAAGAGAAAACCAAAACTGTGTGACACAACTTAATCATGGACTTAATTACGATTGAGTTTATTAGTGCGATACACATCAATATAACATGTATTGTCAGAAAGCATACAAGTAGGTTCTAGTAGATAAATGCTGATGTAAATCAGAATGGTACATATCTTTTCAACGTTTTTTAACTTTTGATGCATTCTGTATGCAGAATATACTCTGGAAAACCCCAAGATAAGTTTGAAATGTTCTCATAATTGTCACCTGGTTTGCATAAATGAGTGGATGGAGAGAAGTGAAAGATGTCCAGTTTGTGGCATGGTAACATTATTTCAAGCCACGTCGAGGAGGAAGCAATTATGATTTGGCACAATATATTTATTGCTCTAGACTATCATCTGTATTACGAGGGGGAAGGAGATCTTCTGTCTCTAGCTACAGACACCCTTGCTTTTGTGTTATTTAATTTTCTTTTAAGTTTTTGCAAGTCCCGGTAGTATTTTTCAACATATCCCAAACCGAGATATCATGCTATTTTGATCCAAATCTTTTGAACTTACAACTCTCTCTATGCAGTGTCTCAAATGTCAACAAGTTATTTTTGGCAAATGTGTGGTAAGGAAGTAGGAATCTTTCATAATAGTTCTGATGATGCAAGTGAGTTTGTAGAATGATATTATGGGCCACTATAGTTCTAATTATATTTTAGTCAGTAAACTTGTTTTTGTTGTTATATGTGTCATCATTAGATATGACCAACTAGTCGTGACTAGTAAATATATGGGAGATGCATATATTTATGTATATCCATAAGCTACTATATATATGTGTGTACTATATCCATGTTTTTTTGTAGGTTACATTATAGATATTTCAACTGATAGGAAAACAAAATATATAATTGCGAATAAAAGAATTGGCCTGATTAGTATCATTGCTGGAACATTTTATATGGATACATGATCGGATTTCTGTCTTTGATGACTTAGAGAAACTCAGGAAGTGCTTGCTTCATAGATTTCAATATTGACTTCATTGACATTGTAGATGTAGACTAATACTTTTTGAGCCCATTGCCTAATATTGAATTCTCGCTGTCTTGATGGCTTGATGAAGTTTGTTTGGCTTGTCATTTCCAAATCTTCTTCTATATATTACCTCTAGATCATCTATGGTAATTTGATGAAATCTTTGATCAGTACCTTGTCGTGTGATAATTTTGATAACTTTTATTGGTTTTTCCAGGTGATGTTATTCGATGAAATGACATGAGATTACTTGTTGTGGATGACACCAGCGTTCACTTACTGCAAAAGAAGAAAAGACGAGCATCAAATAGGAGGGAAGACTAAAAGATTTGAATCAGAAGTTTGTCCTTGTGAATATCGCGGTGTCTGTTATTTGAAAAGAATGTAAAACCATTGATCCAGCTAAACTTTTTTCGAACCCTTAATCTTTTTGCCACGATTTTTCTTTTCCTGCATTTTCTCTTGGAAAAGAATTCTGGCTGTAGAGTTCCGTTCAATTCTTAGTGACTCTTGTTTGCATCTTGTGCACTGGTGGTTAGTGACTCTTGTTTGCATCTTGTACATAACTTAGTGATTTGATGTTTATAAATGGAATTTTGTTTTATTTATGTTTTGAACTAGAGATAAGGGATGGAGAAATTAAATTATTCTCCCATCATGTTGTTATTACCTTACCAGGACGGAGCTAGAATTCATACCGAGGAGTGGTTCTCTTTAGTAAGACTTTACTTTTGGTGTTGCATATTGTGCTTAAATGTGTAAAATCTATCAAAATATTTTTAAGTTCTAACCCGTTCATTTTGTAAAATGTAATATTTATATCGTTTATGTAAAATATCAAGTTATTTGGATGCCTATAAATACCTAATAAGGGTTAACTTAGCCTGATTTAATTGTTGAATAATTAAATTATTGTTAAAGTCATTTGGACTAAGGTTATGTTCGTTCAAGTTTCTGGAAAAATATTTCCAAACAACTACATCTCTCTATAAAAGAAGAGATAGAAATAGACACCTCAAAAATACTGAAAAACTTTAACTCCCAAATTTTTTCTAAAATACTTATACCAAACATCTCAAAAAAAATTTCCTTAAAAATTATTTCAGAAAAACTCAACCGAACACACCCTAAATTATTGGTGATGATTTTTTGCCGATAATAATTACATGCCTCTTTTAAAAATAATAAAAATATTGCTTAAATTAAATGTGTGTCCTAATTTGATTGCCCACCATTCACTTTTGAAATAGGAGTAATTTGGTAATATCACCTTGAATTTTGGACACAATCTAATGCAATTACACCGGATATACAAATTGCTCTCCAAATAAAGAAAATTATTGACCTTTGAATTATCTAATAATACACCCAAAAAAAAAAATCATAGGAATAATGTAAGCTAGTGAGCTCCATTGGATCTCTAGGATCATTTGGGAGCAACTTGTTGCTGCTGAGGATCATAATTGGTGGAGGCAATGTGTTGTTATAAGTGAGTCTGGACGAAACTTGCGTTGTGTTTTGCAGTTTCAATTAGATAGGATTGAGTGGATTGGAGGATGGGCCGGCCCCTGGATGACTTGATGATTTAGGAAGCTCGTTGCTTTTCCACTTGATGAGGGGGGCTCGGATTTTTTTTGAACAAATCAAAGAATCTAATGGATTGAACTCATCCTTGACTGCTACAAAAAATATCGGCTTTGCCTTGCGGGAGTAAAGGCCAAATTGGCCCTAAATGATATTAAAGTAATATAAGTATTTTTATAGGTGAAGTGAGGTGGTCTAGGAGTGACACGTCTCACCACCTTCAATGTAGTTCTGCCTCTGGTTATTATTGCAATCTTAAATACATCCATCAATATAAGGAACAAGCTGAGACCTTACAACCTAACCACTGTGCTAAACATTGGCTATCTCTTCATAATAGGAAGATAAAGATCATTGCAAAGGAACATTTCTAAGCATCTGTCAACTTCTACCATTCTGGTTTATCCGTATCGACTCCTGCTGAGGCATACGCAATCAAATAGGTCTCGTTTTGCATCACACGAGATCGTCATAGGTCTCATTTTGCTATTCCAATAGAATATCTATTCTTATGTTTGATTCCAACCTCAATCTCATTCTATGTTCATTCCACTTCAGTAAACCATAGACAGAGAGCGGAATCCCACGTGCCAGCACAAAAAAGAAGAAGGGATGTTTCAGTATGATAACAGGCCTTAAACTGTAGTTCCAACTCAACACGGATGAAAGCTACATGTCTTTGCCAAAGTATGTTTTAAATGTATCGCATCCACAAACCCAAACTTTATGCTTACAATGTGTTATTTGTTCCCTCTATGAAGTTCCGAACGGCCATGAAAACTGTACAAAACACACAACACATACATATGGTTATTAACCACCAATTTCCATTATTAAGGTAAGGACCCTAAGGTGGAGAGTGCACTGCGATTACGTGGGCAAGAAAGGCATCTTTATTTAGGGGTCCAGCTGAATACTGATAGGTTCTATGCACCACCACTTGCAGCTGTTTCAAAAGCTCTCAGGAAGGTAGGCGGGGGTTGGCCGCCACTTAGCTGTAGCTTCCCATTAATCTGCCAAACGAATAATTTCAGTCATTGCACTAGCATACACAGCACAATCACATTGGAAGTTATACAAGTAGATATGACATTTATATCACCCACCACATAATGTGGGACTCCTGTGATGCCCTGGGAGTACTTCTCAAGCTCCTCATTAACCTTCAACCATTCAAAAGGAGTAAGTTTAATCAGAGGAAAAAAGTAAAAAAGAATTCGTAATAGTTTTGGCAGCAGTGGAAAAAAGCTTTCGGTATTATTTCCGTAGGAATTGGTGTTTAGGATTTTTGATCTCTCTCTCTCTCACACACACACACACACACACACACTGTGTATCTACCAACTGAAGGTGGAGCATAAAGGAACTCCAAGAGAAACATACCTCCTTCAGACCATTACTTGGATCCTCAAGAAACTCTGCTGCTCCTTCTACCCCAACCTTTCTAGCACATTCCAGAAGGAAATCCCTGTGAGGGAAATTTTTTATTAGTATTAGTTGCTGCTATGTTGATCCAAGGGGTTCTAGAAAGATAATCAGCTCCTCCCTATTCAATGCAAAAGCGTTTATCACGGATAATCTGTTTCAAGAAGTTGATGTGGCAAAGCTCCTTCTTTCCAAGGTGAGATTCCAACACGCGATAATCTGACTCCAAAACAACATTTCCTGGGCATAACCTAGCTTATCAAGTTTTCACACCTAACAAATTGATACTACAATTGTATTAAACCCTCGACAAATATTCCGCCGACCGAATAACCAAGATGGATTCTGAGATCGCAGATGACATATTAGCATATATGATAATTATCACAATACTAACAAGAAAAATGAAGGCATTTATCACAACAATCTACTGTGTTCTAATCACACTAAAGTTTTGGTACTTTCAATATTAACTTTATGTACAGGCACAGGCAATATTTATTTTTTTTGGAAGTTACATTGACCATATAAAAAGCCAAATTAACCATATAAAGCACCAAAAAAGGCGGTACTTTTACAAGTCAAAATATAGCCATGTAAGCTCATGGCAGTGGACCAACATCAGCACTAACCTGTTACCTATGTACTTTCCTTGTGTGAAGTAGCCAAGGCACAGCTCTTCCACAATATTATGTTGCTTATCAAGCCCCTGTTGACCAGCAAAGTATATAAGTCTGTGGCTGTCCAATGTATTTCCCCTACACATCCAAACCATTGTCAGTGCTACATATGCACCTTCACACATTGCAGCTCCTCTATTGGAAGTATTTGTCAACATGTAACTATTCTAAACTTACGTGAGACCAGAAGTGTCATACTCCAACCCCAAACCCCGGAAAACCTGCAACCAAGAAAATTAGAGTATCTGGATGAAAAATAAGTCTCTGATAGTTATGTGAGGGTTAAGAGCAAAGACCTCTGTCATCCGAGCCATGATAGCTTCCGATCGAGACCCAAACTTACTACGGTAAAATTCTTTCTTGTTGACGCCTTCTTTAGGAGCAGAAGGATTAAGAAAATAGGGATGCCATCTAATCTGCAAAATAGACTTGACTGTGGATCAGATTGAAGCACGAGTTGAAAAAACAAAAGTAAGAAACAACGGAGGACAAAATGTAGAACCTCAAAATCATATTCATCCTTTGAAGAAGCAATAGCATTGTCCAGATTTCTTTTGCCCACAAAACACCATGGACATACAGTGTCTGAGCTTATATCGATCCGGATAAGCTTCTTTGTAGTGTTGTTACCTACTGCTTGAGCCATGAACCTGGTGGTACCTGCAATCTTTGGTTTCACATCCCATCAAAATCCCAATAGATTAAGAGTAGTCTCTCATTCTTTATGCATTTAGAACCAAGGAGGATTGCAAACAATCTTCAATTCTATAAATATAGAGTACTGGCAGACTTGATGGATCAGAAATAAGTATTTGCATCGAGTTCATGTTTTACGTTGTCAGAGGGGCTGAGACCTCAGCTCCAAGTAGTGGCCTCTTTGAACTAATCAAAAACAAATAAAGCATGATTGATTAAAGGTGACTCAAAAGTTATTGGAGATTGTATTGGAATTCCAGATAAAATTGGTCTATAGGGAAATTATTAGTTTTTAAAGATAGAAGTGCGATACTATGATTGCAAATAGAATGAAACAGAAATTAGATGGTAGAATAAACCCTTTCCTCATGTAAGCTAAAGTAAATCATGCCTTTCGCGGTCGAGGGCTGCTAGTTGTAGCACATAATGTACTAGTGAATAGGAAAAGTGAATTTAGATTACTAACGACGGATTGAGGTTGAGGATAGAACATGTTGAGTGCTTCGCCCTTTTCTTCTTCACCGGAGACTTTAAATGATGGGCAAGACAGTATGCAATCAATAAGTACGAGCAAGCTCACTCATAGTACAGTAAATAAGCACAAATAGCAGCAGTAAATCACCAGTTCTTTCAGTATTCGCCATAAGCAAGATAAGATAGATAATAAAATAGCTAGTATAAGAAAGTAAAGTAGTCACTTCCTGAGTGAATGAGTGCATCAAGGAAATAAGCCTATAAGTTATTATATGCAACCGAAATCTAATAATAAAAAAGAAAGATCTTCAATGTGGTGACATTATCCTTTCAATTCGACAGGTATATGTTTCATCACATGGTACTCCAAGTGCATTAATTTTCCCATTTCCAAGGGGAATTTGTTTTTTTTTTATCTCACCTTTGGTAGTCAATAGATCATAGTTCTAATTTGCCTCTGTCACCACTTTTCAATTAATCTGCACTTCACTTAATTTGTCTTGCCTTGCTAATTAACAGTGAAGTCAAGCAACAAAATAACCATTTTCTTAACCTCGAGACATTGTGCTACAAAACGGGTTTATACTGCAGCAACAAAAAGCTGTTCAACTTGTTTACAAGACTTACTTTTACATTTTCAGCCTCCAACTACAAATCGAATTCCTAAATTCAAATTAATTCCTTGTGTTCTACTGAATAATAATCTCTTCCTCTATCTTAAAGGTTGAGATTTGCACATGCAACCAACTAATCAAGGTTCCATTCTCCTTTTAATAAGAATATACATCCAAATTTTCAAATTTCAGAGAGTTCATAGTTGTAAACACTCAAAACCAAGCGAAATATATAGTCAGGAAATCATAATCCAAGATTAATAAGGGATTTTCCATAAAGCACGGTGATGAAAATCCCATCTTTAACACCTAGGGGTTGGTTCAATGGAAAGAGAGAGGGTGACTACTAACTAAAGGAGCTTGCCCCCAATGTCACGAGTTCAAATCCCACCATAAACAATCAATAGGGACTATTCAAGGTTAGCCCGGTCGGGTCTCGAAGGCTAGTCGACATTAGGTTAGGCAATCCCAGAGCCGGCCAGATACATTGGCTATAAAAATAAAATAAAATTCACTACTTTCTTAAATCAAGTCTTTTGTAGAAACCACTGTAACAATGAAAGAAATACACTAAGAGCAATGATTCGGACACAGACACGGATACACTGTCCGGATACGCACAGGACCCCGCGCATCAACCAGTCCAGAGCTATGTTCGGACATCTGCGTTTATATCATTTTTCATACATCTGCAGTAGGTTTTCTTATCATGAATTTGCAAAGAAAGTCGAAAATTTACAAACCCCAAAAGAAAAATACCGATTTCGCTTAACTTTTGAGAAATTCAGCAAACAATAGACGAGGCACCCAAATGAATGGAAATCATAACAGTGCAGTTGATAAGAATAAGAGGCATACGATCAAAGTCTAGTTGGTAAGGGAGAAACTAACCTAAAAATTTCTGGGAATCGAAAATTTTTGTAGAGAAACTAGCCGCATTTCTGGCAAGACGAACTATGGCTGTTCCTAAGGGAATCTCTCCACCTACCACGGACAAGTCAAACAATCTGTAGACAAGGGCATAACCGTCATATTAAAAAACTGTATTGGTCAACCTCTTGGGAAGTTTCTAAACGCACTCAATAAAGGAGTATCAATTTCGTATTGATGAGTGTACTATTTTTTTATCTTTACAATACGTATTGACATCATTGTAAAATGATGTACTGTTTCAAATTTATCGCTGAAATTAATATATATTTTTTAATAAAAATTGTATTAAACATTTAAAAAAAATATTACAACTTAAAAATAAATTACAAAATATATAAGTGATTTAAGTTTCAATTTATGCATGATTATTTAAAAAATTATAAATAAAAATGGTGTCCAGTACATGCCAAAACAATGATCGGAATGATACAATGAGTGAACTTGTGCCGACCGATACGATACAAGATAAATTGTCACGCCCCAACTTTGAGGGTATGATTAAATCATTAAAAGAAATAAAATAAACTAAAACTTAAATATCATCGTGCGTTCCCATTGAATAATTAGCCAACACATCCTGTTTTATTACAACAATTTCTCTCAATGTGCATTTGTTATTACATTGAACCTCAAATTAAAAATTTTGTATTAAACTGTACTAGGCCACAATGCCTAACAAATGACTGAACTATATATGTCTGACTGAAGTTAACAAAGTATAATCCAATGACCCAACTCTATAGGATCCACAGCCTTATCTATAAAAAAATTTAACAACAGGACATAAGTCGAAGCTCGTATAGGATAACATGTTAAACAATTGATAACAGAAAATGATTAAACTTGCCTCGTATCAAAACATATAGGTTTTCCTTTAATACAAAAGTATACAGTTCGCAAAAAGTTTATCTATGCTGAATACATAAGAAACCATATACGACACACGCTTCCTATGCAATTCACATCAAATTCGACGTTACATCCTCCTATCCCACACACAAAGGATACACGACACACCTTCCTATTTCAACACGTAGGACACACGTTACCGCTGACGACCGACGCAACAGATCACCAATATTATATGTGTGTGAAAAGAAATGGTATGAAACATGAGCAACATGAGATAACGCAAGCAAAAATGTATAAAAGGCACAAGAATGAGCATAATGGCACATTCGATAATTCCATAACACATTTCATTAACCGTTAGACCATGTGGCCATTTCACGACTCACGGGTTCCATCAACAAGTTACCGTTACGTATTGAATTGCAGTTCCCTAACTTGTCTCCCGGTGGAGGCTAGTCCCATAGTGTTCCTAGCTCTTCTCCCAAAGGAGGTTAGTCCAACAATGTTCATTTCCTAGCACATTTTCCGAAGGAGGCTAGTCCAATAATTCTCGCATCGTTCAAGTGTCAACGCATGTCACGTGTCTCAAATCAATCATCATCCTTCATTCATATCGTGTCTCATAGAGTATCATCAACTTAAATAGTAAATGAGCGAACAAGCACTCAATGCATAAGAATCTCATACAGTATGAAAAGTGAACATAGATGTCCAATAATAACGAGATCGTAAGCGAATTCAAGTTAAAGGCTAAAGATGAACCATGTCATGTCATAACGTTAATAGCGTCAACAAGTTTGATATAGAACTATTTGTCACACCCCGTAGGTTACCAACCCAATAAATCGTATTCTCGTGCGTTTTTATTTTCACACCTAGTAATCCCGTAGAAGACTAGTTCATTACTCCTAGCATTCTCTTCGGGGGGTCTAGTTCATCACTCTTAGCATTCCCTTCGGGGAGTCTAGTTCATCACTCCTAGCATTCTCTTTGGGGAGTCTAGTTCAAGGCCTTCCTAGCATTCCCGTAGGAGTCTAGTACCATTTTCCTAGCATTCCTCTCAAGGAGTCTTGTACCATTTCCCTAGCATTCTTCTCAAGGAGTCTAGTTCACACATCGTGTTGTTCAAGTGTCTCACGCATGTCACGTGTCACATAACACCCAC
>JABCMJ010008427.1:0-11261 GCA_014822125.1 Arbutus unedo
TATTGCCCAGATTAAGGGCAAGCATTACAAGTTTGCGTACATCTGGGTTGGTAACTCGGAGACTCAATGCCCGGGTCAATGTGCCTGGCCATTTCACCAACCCATCTACGGACCACAGAGCCCACCCTTAGTCGCACCCAACGCCGATGTGGGTCTGGACGGAATGGTCATCAACTTGGCTAGCCTCTTGGCCGGGACCGCTACGAACCCATTTGGAAATGGGTATTACCAGGGACCTGCGGATGCACCATTGGAGGCTGCATCAGCTTGTCCTGGGGTGTATGGCAGCGGAGCCTATCCCGGCAACGCTGGAAATTTGTTGGTGGACTCCACTACCGGTGCTAGCTATAATGCGCATGGTGTTAACGGGAGGAAGTACCTAGTTCCGGCGTTGTTTGATCCTTCTACCTCGTCATGTTCTACCATGGTTTAGGATGAAGTCATCATGTGTATACGTTAGCCTTAGTACAAAAAAACGTAGTCCAATTAAAGAGATTCTTTGATTTTTTTTGCTTGTCCAACACCATTTACACAATATATTCATTTTCTTAATTACCTATTTCAAGTAGTCCTTCCAATTTTTGCCTTTCATATTGTTTTTAATGGTTTACGTTTATTAAAATATTTTTATTGGGCAGAAGAATTCTCAAAAAATGCAATCACTAATTATTTAGATGTATGGCCAAAATTGAATTGTTTTTAGTAGTTCGCACATATATTGCAGAGAAAACAGGTCCCTCTTTTTATAGATGTAGATCGCGAGTTTATTTTTGACAATAAAAAAATTAATAGTGATAGCTCGGCTAATAGTGCCTCCTCGAATTTTGAGAGCTATAAGTAAACTCTTAAAACATTAGTGTGGTGTGAACTAATACTCCTTACATGTCTAAGTTACTAAAGTCAAGTTGTTAACAAGAGCATCATATCTAAAAAAATGTATGTAAATATGTCTATGTAAGCACGAGTTGTTGTTCAATGTATCGTACTGCTAAAAATAAGACAGAAGCCTTATTACGATAAAGTCTTATGCCTCGTTTGTAACAAACTTCTTCGTGGTTTGGGATTCATAAGGTGGTGAGATTTGAATAGGATTCGTAATACCAAGAGATTATTAAAATCAGTATTGTATATTTGTTTGTACTCGGGATAGGATTAACAATGCATGATTGGTGTTTGTTTATAAAAAGGGGAGATGAGATTAAATTACTTATTTTCCAAATTTACCCTCAACAAGGTAAGCCTTCAAATAACAAATAAACATCATACGCAAATCCCAAAATCTGAATGAATAGGAATCACATACATAGTTTCTATTCCTTTGGCATCAAGTATGAATAGATTGTGTTCCTATTCCTTATCATAGTCTTAGTTTAAAAAAAAAAAAAATCCCATTAGAAGAATTATATCTAAACTGATAGAGATTCTTCAGCAAAAATGCAGATAATCCTTTAACAACCTTGAGCTCAATTTTATTCCCCATTTTCACTTCCATGTTTCTCCTTTGGGACTCCATCCATGTACCCTTTTGAATATCACCTGTTTATTGTTTGGTATTGAAATTTCCACAATCCCTAGAGGGCCAATTGGTAATTCGTCACAGCAAAACAAAGCAGTCTTGCTAATACCATGTTCCACTTATTATTGGTAATACACCCTAATGAGAGGCTTGGCTATCCCATGGACTTGCTTGTCCCATCTTTTTTTTTGCAAAACAAACACTCACAGCCTAAGATTATGGGGTTATTTATCTCATCTCATGCCCTTATAAGTTTATCAAACGGGGCCTCTGATTCTTATATAAGGATAAGGATGAGGCTAGCATAGCATCCAGTTTAGGTGCATCAGTGCATGCTCTTTAGTTGATAATTAAATTTTCGTTAATTTAAGCAAAATTAAAAGAAAGCAATATAACTTATTTTTTCCTACTCTATTTTTAGTGTTCTTTCTTTTTAATTTTTTTTCCAAATATTTGGAAAAAAAATCTAAAATTAAAAATATTGTTTTTGTCAACTATAAGATTTGCTGTAAGACTAATGAATATCGATTTGAAATTAGACCATAGTACGTTTTAATGTGTCCTATTTGTTTAGAGGGAGAAGAAAAAAATATAGCTAATAGCCGATAATGTTTTGATATTTTTTGCCTTCAATATTGGTTCAACTTAAACAATCTGGACCCTTTTTCACTACTGCCTCAGAAGTTGGTGCCTTATACATGAAGTTAAACAAAAAAAGCAAAACGTATCAGTTTTCCAAATATTGTTTGACAAAAAAAACAATCTCGACCCTTTTTTGGGGTCAGATTTTGACCCCAAAAAACGAAACACATGAAGTTAGGTCCAATTACATTGAAATGTACCAGATACTATGAGGGAAAAGCAAATATAAAAATAAAGCATACGTAAAATTAGGTATTTTAGTGGTATTCTTTTAAGGGCAATTTAAATCAAGGTCTTATTAGCTCAAACATTATAGATTTTTATTCAAACTATTTTTTGAAGTTATGTTCTCATTCTATTTTTACATAATTTGAAATTTTTATCATTACTTTTGAATGTTAATTTAACTCTTTTATCATCTTTTAAGTGAAAACATATAATTCCTAAGCTGGTAGATTTAAAATTATAGTAGTAAATTATACTTGAAATATGGAATCAAATATGGCAAAATACTTTTCAGTAAATTTAGAGATTATCACCGGAATCCAAAAATACTCACAGGAATCTTAAATACAGTCACTGAAATTTATTTTAATAACTGTTTTAGTGAAATCACTTCACAAAATCTGTTTTAGTGATTCACTGGAATCTTGAGATTATCAATGAATTTTTTAGTGATTCACTAGAATCTTGAGAATATTACCGGATTTTTGTTTATCATTTCACGAAATCACAAACTTGACAATCTTCTGTTTTTATATTTCTCATCTTGTATCAGATGGACTTATCAATTTTATGTTCTTATTCACCAGAATCCGAGTGTTGCTAGGATGAAGATTTCATTGTCAAACCTAAAAAATATTTTTTGAAAATAGTTCTGATTATACGGTGAGTGAAGTTTGTGTTATTGTCGTTCATATTTGTAGTATTCGTTTTAGGATTTTAGTAGTCGAACAATATACGACGAATTTGTAAAAATTTATCATGATCTGCAAATTTACCATCGTAAATGAACAAAAAAAAAATTTACAATGATTACAAGTCATTAGGTTATCAAATCTATTATCACAATTATAGAGGATAATATAAAAAGAGTTGTAAATATACCATCGACCATACCAAATTAACTATCAGACCTGCAAATTTATAATTAGCTATAGGAAAGAGCTGTAAATTTACCATCGACCTTATCAAATTGACCACCAAACCTGCATATTTATCATCAGCTATAGAAAAGTGTAATAAATTTACCATCACAATTTGTCATCAATAAATGTACCGTGATTCAATTTAGAATGATAATAATTTGTCATGTTTTTATATTTAAGACATGTTATATTTATCCACATATTTTGGGGGTTTAGAACTGATACAGTAATGAAATTTTAATATCCCCTTTTTTAGGAGTTGAGTGCTTGAATTGTGCACTTTTAAAAATTAAGAGTAGTTTGAATATTTTTTAAAAAATTGGACCAAAACATAATATTTAAAAATGGATGAAATGAAAAATTAGTAAACACTTACATCTCGTTTGGATGAGAGAAAAGAACCCCTCATGATTTATGACCCCTTATTAGGGGTGGGTCCCTTCTCGTTGGCATGGTTTGGCACCCAAAAAATCCTCCCCTATAATTTTTTACCCGCCATAACTTCTCCCCTATAATCTTTGGGTAGCCCTGGACCAACCCAAAAATTATCTGGTTGTATAGGAATTTTTTTTTGTCTATTTTGCCCCTCCTTGTTTCCTTCACATTCTCTTAATGCATTTAACTTTGGATAAAAAAAAGTTACTCACACCGCTTATTCAAACACCTTTCGGTCGTATTTTTGAAATTTTATTCTTGAAAAAATACTAAAAATTTACTGTTTACTTAAAAAATTATTTCAGAATTAAACTTGAGTTCATAATATTTTGATAAAGAGCTGTTGAATTATGGTAAAGTATTTGTTTATTTATATTTTGTTGTTATTTTTTTTGGTTGATTGATAAAATAAAGTTAAAAATCTCTTAAATTATTCAAAAATATTCACATTCATAACGCATCTTAATGCGCCCAACTTTAAAGCAAAAAAAAAGTAATTGACACCTCTCATTCGAATCTCTTTTGATTGTGTTTTCTGAAATTTATTCTTGAAAACATACTAATAATTTACCATTTATTTAAAAAATTATTTCAGGATTAACCGTGAGCTCAGAATATTTTGATAAAGAGTTATTGAATTATGTTAAGGTATTTGTTAATTTATATTTTGTTATTATTTTCATTTTCTTTTTTTGTTGATTGGTAAAACAAAGTTAAAAACCTCTTAAATTATTCAAAAATATTCACATTCGTCACATGTCCTAATGTGCCCAACTGTAGAAAAAAAAATAACGGACACCGTTCATTCGAACCTCATTCGGTCGTGCTATCAGAATTTTATTCTCGAAAACATACTAAAAATTTACCGTTTACTTAAAAATTTATTTCAAGATTAACTGCAAGCTCTGAATAATTTGATAAATAGTTGTTGAATTATGATAAGGTATTTGTTGGTTTATATTTTATTATTCTTTATCGATAAAACAAAGTTAAAAAATCTCTTAAATTATTCAAAAAAAAAATATATATATATATATATTGAATTTTGCCTTTATAAACTTTATTCAACACATAATCAAGTTTAAAACTACACAAGGGTAAAATAGTCATTTGACAATTTTTCCCCACTCTTATCCCCTTATTTCATAAACCATCCAAACCAAGTCAAAATATATTCCCTTGTTTAATCCCTCATCCAAACCATCTACTTTTTTATCCCCCTCTATAAACATTACATCAATGTGGGTCATCCCTCTAAAAATAATACCCCCTCAGTAACTTATCCCCTGAAAATAATCTCCATTCAATCGGCCCCTTAAAAATAGGACAAAAAAATTAGTGCCTATTGTTTTAATTAGGTGTTTGATTGGTAGCTATATTGTATCTTATTGATACATATTTTTTAAAATAGAAATGTGGTACACCAAATTCAAAAAAAATACATTGTAAGAGTTCACTAAGCTAAAAATAAAAACTAAACTTATTATGATATTTATCGGGGGGGCAAAATTGACATTTATTGCAATTTGACTTCATCAATTTTCATCACTCGACTAATGGCTAATTAACTAACGGCTACAATTGACAATTAAAGCAGAGGGGAGGTTAGTGCAATATGAAAAACTTAAGGAGAGGTGTCTATAACTATGAAAAACCTCAGAAGAGGTCAAGAAATTGTACATTTTGTGTACAGACATATAGCACGTGTGTGTCCACACACAAAACATACAATTTATTCCTTCCTTTCTTTTCTTTTTTTTGTCTAAAAAAAAAGCATATGTTTGATTCTTGATGTTATTCAAATCTTATTGGAAAGAAAGTTATTTGAATTGTATTTCTTGGGTTTTAGTTAAAAACAAAGAGGCAGCAAGTCATGATCGATCCCACCTACACCTAGAAATCTCAAACTATTCAAGGCCACAGAAAGTTGAAATGATACAACCAAGAATATTAAAGGGGGGTGGCCACGGAAATTAAAATGGGGCGGTGCGGCAAGTTTGAATTCTTGGAACAGGACAAAGGAACAAATGGGCGAGTCCGTTAATGCAGTGTGGCCGGTGACTCATTCACTTAGTTGGGTGGCCACATGTTGTTGGGGACCGTGGTGGAGGATCAATATACAATGAAATAAAGTTTGTATATCGTTTTTCTAAACATCAGTGATACAACACGTCTGTTCATACATATATTTTCGGCCATGCTATCTGCATACGTGCCATTGAGGGCCACAAACAATTCGAGCCTAGTTATGTACAAACTTGTCTATCAAGTTTTTAGTGATTTTGCGCTCGATTACATAGCATTAGCAATTTGAGGAGTCAAGCTTGAGTTGAGTTTTAGTTTATTCATAAATCTTAATAATTTTAAGAATTTTACATTGAAATTTAATTAGGCCTACTCGAGCACATATTAAATCTTTATCGAGTCATTATTGAGCTCTTAGCTAGCTGAGCTAAGCTTTGACTTACTCGAATTCGACTCGTTTACTTTGCGAGCTTAAAATGTTGGTTTGAACTCATTCGTTAACATAACGTATAAATCAATATTATGTTCATAGTTGTATGCGGAAACATAATTTTACAAGATCTTGATTTTACTACATGTAAACAAACAATAATTCTAACACAAATTTGTTAACCATTGAGATTGGAGTGAAAGAAACCCCTTAATAAAAATTTTAATTCTCAACTCACCTCCTTCTCCCTATCTCTAACTCTACCAATAACCCAATATGTTATTGATGGAAATCGTCCATTCTAAGCAGTTGGGTATTCTTTGTTTTTTAGGAGAGAGAAGAGAACTTAGAGATAAATATTACAGGATACCTAATCCATCGAGGTGTCTTCTTTAATTATCTACAAGTATTTTTTTCTTTGTAGTTAAAATACAAGTTAGAAAGTACGACTCGTTCTCCATTGTACGCAAGAAGATCGATGTAATTGGGAGTGTGAAGTTCTGTCTTGACAACAACAAACTCGTATAGCCATGAACTTTCTTTTCCTCCTGCACCACCACATTGACACCTTTTTACTTCCAGCTGGCTATATTTCCTTCCCCCAACTTAGGAAGGTTTTGTTCGGCCTATCTTCGCTCACTTCATGCCTTTTTCAACTGTAGTGCTTGTCAATCTGACATATAAGGTTATTCATGTCCACTAGATTGGACAAGATCAAATGTTCGAAGATTCGGCTTCTACGGTACAAATCCAGTTTGAAGCCCGTGACGACAATTGTCGAGTTGCACCATCCGATTTCATTGAACAACTTTCAGCATCGAGCTGTCTATTGGCAGAGAGACTCATTGGCTAACTTCTTAAGGCCGAGCAAGGAATTCACCCTCTTCTACTACCGAGTGCTCGTCACAAAGCGAGCTACAACTTCTTGATTGTGTATATAGATTTGGTCGGTAGATTATCAAACCATAACAAGCTGAGTTCCCCGAGGTTAAATGGGAATAGCTTACACGAGTATATAGTTTGCATTGTAAAGTGACATCATATGACCGAAATGCATCATGTGTAGGCATCCATTTTTGATAGGGGACATGGAACTCACGTGGTGGCTTCATCGACTCAACCTCCTTAGTGAATGGAGAGGAGACAAGTTGTTGGTGTATGATGTTGGAGTGAAAACTCGTTGGTCAAACCACCTGCTCGGTTGGCCTCCCCCATTTGTGGTCGAGCTTGTCTCGAAGATCTTCGTATCCCTTGCGATCCAGCTGAGGGGAACGTTCCTATCAACTCTGCTGAAGGGGAGAAAGATCCCTTTGTTTTTTCCCACGACGATCCACTTGGATTTCATGAGTTACGATTGCTTTAGAGCTGGGACTGGTCAGAGATATCAAATAACAGTTGTTGATCGAAGGCTCCTCCAACCTTTTGTACACAGTCGACCCTGACCCTCATCGCATGAATGTTGATCTGGGACAAGGCTACGAATATGGTGTCGACCCCTGTCACTATCACGATGCTTAGCTTCGGTATGACCGCCAAATTGCTCCTTTGCTGGTACCTTGAGATGTCTATCGTGCCTTGTTCGTTTAAGGGAGAAGCTCCAACACCACCTCTTCTATCCTTTGATTTGGGAGCCCTTCCCAGCATGATGGGGCTAGATTGCATCCTTCAATTACTCCATCTCATCCTTCATAGCTAGAAGGAGTTGATCCTTCTTGCTTAGCCAAGCCTCCAAGTGCTCGAAGTAGGAGTAGGTATGAAGGTCAACTTGAGGGTCGGAGGGCAAGGGCATTGGCTCTTTGGACCTACCCCCAAATGTCGGCTTCAGAACCCATCCTGGATCTACCTGGTCATCTCTTGAATGAACTATAGTCACCATCATGGGCGAAAAACGCATATATAACTTGAATGCAAGAGAAGTAGTTGGAGGACTGTAATTGTGGAGTCTGAATCCTGTTAAACTTCTTCTCTAAACTAACCTAAATTTGTCATTCACCTAAGCTGCAAAACACTGATCTCTAAATTAATGCTGATCAGACATGGTTTTGTGGAAGACACTCTGATACTTAAGTTAGTCAGTCATTGACGAGAGAAAGAACCCAATTGAGCAAGAGTGAGTATTTTGCATGTACTTGAGAATAGAGTGTCTTGGCCCTATTTTCATAGGATTTTGCCAGGGCATGGAGTACACGGTGCGAAAATAACGCGTCATGGGTCGCACATAACGATGTCACCACCACGTGTCCCATGTTCGTACGAATCAGGCTTTACGCAACCACATCTGGCAATTATAACGTCCTTGCGTCTTTCCCGGTAACTTTCCTTAACGTGGGTCGCAAGCCTTATGCCGTGTTGAGCATCATGCTCGCGGCAGCAAGGTCGAGTGGCGCCCCTAGGGAAATCCCCCGAAGAAGCTTTCCAATACCGACCGCATGACGAGGTTCGACCCAATTGGTAGTCATGCGTTCGACAGGGCTTGAGGCATGCCGAGTGGACTCGTCGAAACTCTCGGCCCGATATCAACTGGTCCAAACTTAACTCAATCCAGCCCATTTCCCGGCTAGCATGAACCGAGCAAAAAAAATATCGTAGACACTCATAAAGGGATCTCCTTCATCTATCATCGATACAAAAGGATATCCTTCATCCTCCAGGTATGAGATTTCGTCTTTACGTAAGTTGTTAATATTTGTTTAGATCATTCAAAAAATTAGATGACGATTAAGAAACACAATCTCGGAGCTAAAACCCACGTCATCAATATAAAATTTGTAGACGCTGATGTTAATATTTGTGTTACGTTTTCATTATCCACTCTCACCAAAGGTGTAGACGCAACAAATACACAATACTAATATTATAAGCCCAAATTTGGTGCCAGCAGTTGAGTTGGTCTATCCACTTGGCGCCGACGGCCGTGGATCCAACTAGCAGTGTCTCCATCTTGGGGTAATAATAGGGATCTTATCAACAAACCAAGCAAGCTTTCGGCAATTAGCCAAATAAATGGATCTACTATTTTACAAGTTTGCTCCCGTAAAACTCTCATATCAGAAATAACTCCGCTACTATTTGATAAAACATTCACTGGATTCTTTTCGGTAATGACCTGTAAGAAAATTAGAGATATCGGTGTGTTGTCGATTAACATTCCTCTGATACCTAAGTTAGTAATCGGATAATTTCTAGAGAGAACTAAGAAAGAAAGAGTAGTTCTTGAAATCTTAGGCCGTACCTCATCTATTTGTCTCCCAAGTACTCTTAAGCTCATTCCATCCTTCTCGCCTCCTTTTTCGGAGAATCTGTTACGAATGGATTGGTGATAAGGCTGTGCACTTTGGCCGTTCCGCAATCTTTATCCGTCCAGATAGAAACTCTATCCCTTGCATACGAGACGCCACACTCCTACCTAGAGTGCCCCTTCTCAACCCTCCACTTTACTTGTTTTGGGCCCCTGTTCAAACGAGGGAGGTACCCAGCGATCCAATAGGAGCACTAACTTGGCCAAATAGGGTTATTTTTGAGCAACCAAGAAGAACATAGGAGCCGAACCGGGCATACTACATCTTCGGTCATCAGTAGTCGTCAATTTTTCGTCTATGACTGTCAATATTTATGGTACTAATTCATATGTGAATTTATTCCTGTACTAATTTGACTCTCCGTTAATGCATGATAAATTAGTCTTAAAGAGTTTAAATGAGGTACTGTAAAATTCGAAAACTAGGAGTTATAAAATAAAATAATCTATGATCAAAGGTTGCAAACCTAATAAAGCGTTTTTAAATCCTCGAGTTGCGAATTAAGCGTTTTCAAATCATCGAGTTGTGTGATAAGAGAGAATTAAAATGCAAGGTTCAGAAAGGCGTTGAAAAATGGGTAGTATTGTTTTGTGTAGCCGGTTGTTAGGAGGCAAGTACTCAGAACCCACCTTCTTATTTTATTTATTTGTTTTGATCACTTTAAATTATGGTGAATGATATAGTTAATGGATGATGTTGTAGGTGATGTAGCCGGATATGCAAGGCAACGTACCTTTGATCGGGTTATTTGTATTGGGATTGGACTGGGTCAAGTTTAGGAATGGATTTATTCGCATTGAATAGTAAAGTTTGATAAGACCGTTTCGCGTGCTATGGATCTTACCAAACGCATGACTCTCATAGACGTGGGAGACGAGCAAAAGCACCGCGAGTTACAGACCACGACTGAAGTTAATTAACATAAGCACCGGAATGTTCATTGGAGATCCAATCCCAATCAATATTAATTTAAATTGAGTATTTTACATCACATTAAAAAACATTTAAAGAATTAACTAGAAGTAAAAAAATGAAATTTCAACTCCACAATATTATGTTAGCACGAGATTACTTCTTCAAACTTTATCGAAACCGTACTTGAAAACTCAAATGACTGGCTGTAATTTTTGAAAATCATGGATTAGTAAATACTAGCTGTCTTTAAAAACAATTAAATTGGTCAAAACTAATCTCTTTTTTTCTTTTTGGGTTTGACTACTCTGCTTTGCTTAGCTGTACATAACTTTGGAGTTCCATTTGCCGACCTTACTTTTGCGTCACTGGATGGACAGAAAGTAGCTGACTCACTTGACCTTACCCCTGATCACAATCATCACACCTCATCCCCAAATTCAACACAATTAAAATGCCTTCCCAACAAACACCTTCCCCCCCTTAATTCCTACTTTTTAGAACAATACCACCACAACCACCCACCATAATCAAACAACAATGCGTTTCATGATGCTTTTCCGGATTAAATACTACATACAAGCAAAAATTACGATAACCAATTAACACCCTTTTGATATTTAAGTCAGAGGTTAATTATATATAGAGTAGATAAATGTACTCTAACATTAAGTAAATAATAAGCTGTATTTTTTTTTCTTTTCTAATCAAGATGTGTTTTTATATCCCTTAGGGGCCGATTGGATGAGGGATTATTTTTAGGGGGATAAATTATAGAGAAGGAAAGATTCGTTACTTCATAACTAAGTAATATGAATAGTGCTGTTAGTTCACTCTGACACGCTATCCATATC
>JABCMJ010008436.1:0-27685 GCA_014822125.1 Arbutus unedo
TTAATCTTGTTTAGGCAACCTAGGATTTCAGTGGGAGCTATGGGTTCTCAAAAAGGTAAACAGATGATCGAAAAGTTTGATAGTTTAGACTTTGCATATTGGAAGACGCAGATAGAGGACTATCTATATTAGAAGGATCTTTATCAGCCATTGTTGTAAAAAAAAAAAAAAAAAAGGGAACAAGAACGACGGAGATTGGTAAGTTCTTGGTAGAAAGGCGTTTGGAGTTATTTGCGTGTCCCTATCAAAGACAGTCACCCACAACATATTGAAGGAGAACGATGGAGGATCTAATGGAAGCATTAAAGAAGATGTACGAGCAACCATTTGCTGCGAATAAGGTACATCTTATGAAAAACTTTTCAACCTGTCTATGGCAAAAACTTTTCAACCTGTCTATGGCAGAAGGAGTTTTCTTTATGTCACACTTCAGTGAGTTTAATACAATCATTGATCAACTTACTTCTGTTGATATCATGTTTAATGATGAGGTTCAAACTTTGTTGATTCTATCTCAGTTGCTAGAGAGCTGGCAGGGTGCAGTTACTACAGTCAATAATTCGACTGAGAGAAAAATTAAAACTGAGTGAGGCTGTGAATTTAATTTTGACCGAAGAGGTCAAAAGGCATTCGATCAAAAGTTTAGGTTCAGGTTCAGGCACAACGGGTTCAACCCTAAGTTTTGAGTTGTTAGAGGGGCAGAAATCAGAATAAGGGTAGTCAGAATCAGAACATAAACAGGTCAAAATCGAAGGGCGGTGAGGACGATCGATGTAAATCTCAAGTTCGGCCCATTAAAGGTGAATGTTGGAATTGTAACCAGACAGGCCATATGTCATGAGCTTGCAAAACACCGAAGAAGGATAAGGGTGAGCAAGAGGCTCACGTTTTGCACGATGCATTTATTCTTGCTTTGAACAATGATGTTGAGTCATAGGTGATTGATTCAGGTGTCTTACTCCACGCCACTACAAATAGGGAGGTTCTCCAAAACTATGTAGCAGGGAACTTTGGAAAAGTATAATTGGGCGACGACGAGCCATGTAATATTCTGGGAATAGGTGATATTCAGATTGCGACGTAGGCGTCCGGATGGTGTTTGAAAGATGTCAAGCACGTTCCGAATTTGAAGAGGAATCTTGTTTCGATTGAACAGCTTACAGTAGCAGGTTATACTTCTACATTCACATGGGAGGACACATGGAAAGTCTCCAACGATACCATGGTGGTAGCAAAAGGTAAGAAAATTGGTACACTTTACTTGACTTCACATGGTAGCAATACACTCACAATTGCAGACGACAAGAAGAGTTCAGATTTGTGGCACAATAGACTGGGACATATGAGCGAGAATGGGCTGAAGGTTTTGTAGTCAAAAGGGAAGCTACCGAGTTTAAAGTTAATGGATATTAACATATGTGAGGATTGTATCTTCGATAAACAAAAATTGGTTAGTTTTTAGAAAGGCGGTAGGCCTATTAGGGCTCAAAAGCTGCTTGTCCATACAAATGTTTAGGGTCCAGCTACAGTGCTTTCTCATGACGATTCATATTACTATGTTACCTTTATCAACGATCACTCGAGAAAGGTATGGGTATACTTCATGAAGCACAAGTCAGAGGTGTTCGAAATCTACAAGAGATTGAAGATCATGGTTGAGAATGAAACAGATCTGAAGGTAAAAAAGTTGAGGTTCGACAATGGTAGAAAGTATGAGTTGGGAGAGTTCAAGAAAACCTATAATCTAAATGGGATTCGTTTAGAGAAGACACCTTCAAGCACTCTGCAACTCAATGGGATCGCAAAAATGATGAACTAGACTTTGATAGAGCATGCGATTTTACATAGGGTTGCCTAAACAATTTTGTGCAGAAGCAGTCAGCACAGCAGCATACTTGATCAATCTTGGGCCATCAGTTCCATTGAACTTTGGCATACTAGAGGAGGCTTGGAGTGGTAAAGAGGTAAATTTATCATATTTACATACTTTCGATTGTGTTTTCTGTGTACATTCATAGTAGGGATAAGCTTGAGACTAAGTCACAGAAGTGCACCTTTATCAAATATGGCGGAGATGAGTTTGGTTATCGTTTTTGGGATGACAAGAACATGAAGATAATTAAAAGCAGAAATGATGTATTTAATGAAAAGGTGACATACAAAGATAGGGACAGCAAACTGAACAGTGGGAGTACCACTCTGCATGAATACACGTCCGAGTACTTCAGATTGGATGATCTTTTAGTAGACAGTGGGTTTGAGCAGAGTTCTAGTTAAACAGAGAAGACAATTTTAGATGGGGTAGCTCTAGAGATAGAATTTAGTTCAATGGTCAAACAGTCAAGGAGATCAGTCAGAGTACTCTAGCCAAATTTAAAATATATTTCTTTACTTGATTACTTGCTTTTGATAGATGGGGCAGAACTAGAGTGCTATGATGAGCCTTTGCAGGTTCCTGAGTCAACTAAGTGGAAGGATGCGATGCAAAAAGATATGAATTCTCTTCATTCCAATGGTACTTGGTAGTTAGCTCAGCCTCCCACAAGAAAGAAAGCCTTGCATGATAAAGGGGTCTATCGACTCAAGTAAAAAAGTGACAACAAGAAAAAGTATAGGGCAAAATTGGTTGTAAAGAGCTTCTAACAAAAGGAGTGGATTGATTATACAGAGATATTTTCGTCGATTACGAAGATTGCCACTATCCGAGTGGTGTTGAGTACGGCTGCTGCTGAGAATCTCCACCTTGAACAGTTAGATGTCAAAACTATTTTTCTTCATGTGGACTTGGATGAAAAAATCTACATGAAGCAAGCTATTGACTTCTATGTGAAAGGCAAAGAGGAGATAGTGTGCAAACTCAAGAAAAGTTTGTATAGTGGAATAGAATGTTTGATGGTTTCATGCACCGCAGTGGCTACATAAGGTGCAACGCAGATCACTGTTGTTACTTCAAAAGGTTTGAGTCTAACAATATTGTTTTATTACTCTACGTAGATGATATGCTTATAGTAGGTTATTGTGTTAAGGAGATCAACAGATTGAAGCAACAGTTGGCAACGGACTTTGCTATGAAAGATTTGGGTGCAACTAAACATATACTTAGGATGAGAATCAGCAAGGATAGAGCTCAAGAAATCTTGCGTTTGAGTCAAGCCAGATATATTGAACGTATTTTGGAAAGGTTCAATATGCAGAGTGCTAAGGCAATTAGCACACCCTTGGGAAGTCACTTCAGACTTTTTCAAGGGCAATCACCCAAGACAGATGCAAAAAGTGAGTATATGGCCAAGATTTCGTATGCCTCAACCATTGGTAGCTTGATGTATGCGATGGTGAACACGAGACCAGATATTGCCCATGTAGTGGGAGTTGTGAGCAAATTTTTTAGCAATCCGAAGAAACAACATTGGGCAGCAGTAAAGTGAATCATGCGATACTTGAAAGGTTCTATTGATTGCCACTTTATTTCGGGAGAGAAAAATTGATGATGGAAGGATAAATGGATGCAGACTTTGCCGGTGATCAAGATAAGCGGTGAAGCATCACAGGTTATGTCTATACGATTGGTTCCACAGCGATGAGTTGAGTTTAACGTTTGTAGAAATTAGTGACATTATCCACGACATAAGCTGAATGTGTGGCTGTGATTGAGACTGCAAATGAGATGATTTGGTTAAAGGACTTCTTAGAGAAGTTGGGTTTGAAGCAAAAGAACAGTGTTCTTTTCATTGATAGTAGAGTGCCATTCACCTTGCCAAGAATCTAGTGTTCCATACCAGAACGAAGCACATTGATTTAAGGTACCACCTTATCTGTTCGCTTTTGGAAGATGGGGATCTGTTGCTAGAAAAGATTTTGGGGAGCAAAAATCTAGCAAATATATTGACCAAGGCGGTTACAATTGAAAAACTTAAGTTGTGTTCAACTTCAGTCAGTTTTCATGTTTGAAAATATGATAGGCCTAGAGTCACATCGAGAGGGGTCGGATGATTACATCCACGATTGATTGAGGCTTGAATTTGCAGGTGGGTTATTTCTTAAAGTTGTGGAGATCTTCAAGTGGGAGATTGTTAGGAGGTGAAGACATTCCCCTCCCTCCCCCCTCCCCCCTCCCTATCTAGTTAGGATACTATCTTTTCCTATTTTTTAGATTTTTGTTAAATACATCTTTCAGGAGGTTTTCGAAGGGAGGTAAGTTTTCCGATAGAGAAAAAGGCAAAAGAAAACACATCTCAAAGAGATTATGAGAATATTTGTACTCCCTGATTTGATTCATAGTGGACTGGTGCGGTTCCCGTAATTTTTTCTCGCGTTGAGGTTTTTCGCGTATATCTTGTATCTCGTTTCTTTTTTTGTTTTCGTTTCTATTACGCACATGTAATTGTTTTGTTTTTCGTTTGGTGATTCATTGTTCTCAAAATCTGTAATGGATGTTGTAATATTGAACGTTATTCGTTCGATTTTCTAACAGACCAAGTTAGCATAACATATAATTTCTAATTGGCTATATCCTTAACAAAAGGAACAAAAAATTCAAGGAATTTAATTGTAAAAGTACATTTTGACAAATTCAAAAAATTTCGACTTACTAACTACTCAAAGCCATTAATTTTTTTTAGTACTCTTAGAGGTTATTATCATTGCAAAGGGACACTTTTTGGGTTAAAGATAGCCTCACAAGTATAGATGGACAACATCTTCTTCAAAGAAATTAAAATTTTTTACGTGATATATATTGATGATATATTAAATTTTTTTCGAAACACAGTAGGATCATAAAAAATATATAAAATCCTATATGAAGAGTTCTACAAACATGGCACTGTTCTTTCAACAAAAAAATTTGAGTTTAGAAAAGAATCAGTTGATTTTTTAGAATTATTTTAGACCAAAAAAGTTTAGAATTACAAGAACATGTTCTTTCATAAGTTAGTCTAGGTTTTCCGGACATATTAGAAATAAAACACTGCCACATTCTTCTGAGAATCCTAAACTATGGGGGGGAAATTTATCCAAAAATCTTGCAAATGATGAAATTGCTTTGTTAGTCAAGCTAAGGAAAAATGTAAAATTTACTTTACAAAAGAAAGACATTAACTTGATTAAAAAAAATCAAAAAGTATTACAAATCTACTAGATGTTTATTTTTCTAAACAAGGTGATAAACTGAATTTAACTTTGTTCACCCTCGGGTGAACATTACCTTTCCTCTCATTTGTTGAGAGAAAATGAGTCAGACTCATCCTTATCAAAAAACGTATTGCACAAGTAGAACCACATGCTCTAAACTAATCAGAGCGAAGGTAACATTCACCTTCTTTAAAGGAGAGTGAACAAAATTACACTTTGATAAACTTATTCTTCAAATAGATGTCTTATTAAAAACAACACTAGCTACTTTCTCGAAAGAAGACATACTTTCAACAAGTGACAATCGAATCAGCTACAAAGGTTCTTATTTCAAAAAAAAAAAAGTTCTGAAAAAAGAATTAATTTGTAGCTATAATTCAAGACCTTTTAAAACCAAATTGACAAAAATATATTATCTTTGAAAATGAATTATTAGCTAATAAAACTCACTTTAGAAATATTCAATAAAAATTAAGATCAATGCCAACAATTTATTTGGTATAATAAAATTACAAAATACACTTTTGAGATAGAACACCTTAAAGCCACTAATAAATATTCATTGCTAGTTTCTTAAGCAAACCTACTACTGGTTGCAAGTAATATAATTTAAAACGCTAAGGCAGAAAAATATAATAATTGCTAAAAGGACACAACACCGAGAAGAAAGAGTTTATTCGGTGTTTGTTGAATTTTAACCAGGAATCTATAAACAGGTAAATAAATTCCCTGAAACTTGCTATCAAAGCTATAATAGCATGACAAAGGCTAGAAAAGCTTTGTATAGTGTGCCCTAATAGCTACTGCAATAAAAACCAATGGAAAATCACATAAATCATATATCATAATCGAAAATAATATTTTTTGAAATCTCGATATTGATTATCTTTCCTAGCAATGATAAGCACAATACTTTTGTAAGTAACAAAAAAATTATATATGGGACAAATATTTTATTTTTTTAATTTCAAATTCAGTGAAATAGAGAGAGAAAAAAATATTTCTCCAGTCATATTAAATTTGGTAAATGACGGTCTAGGAATTTAAAGAAACATGGAATCATGAGCGTATGAACGTGAGATCGATGCATGAAGGAACACCGAAAAAACAATAGGAAAATCAAGAGAGTTCTTGAGTGTTGGAGAATAAGAGCAAGTGGTATTGAAGATGCCCTTTTCTTGGTGCTTGAGTGTTCTTTTCCCCAGCCCCAGGTAATGCAGTTTTTGTGAACTCCCTCCGATTCTTATGTCCATCATTAAACACTATGCTTATGCGGGAACACAAACAGTATTCACAATTTGAAAAGATATGTTTCACAGGCTAAGTTTAACTATTATATTATGTGGGTTCCATTTGGTCAATATCATATAGTGTTCGTTTCCGTGGGAAGATTAAAATCGAATATTACGTTTGCCAAAAACATTTAATGGTGAATGAGAAATTATTAACAAATATAGCATAAAAAGCTTAAAGAACTGGGGAAGAAACTTTTGTCCCACATTGGTGGAAATGGAAAAAGAATATGGATGTATAAAACCCAACTTCTCATAAGGGTTGGCCGTTAGGGTTATGGAAATTTTGTAAGCGGACAAGTGCGCACACTATTATGAATTTAATCTCACCCACGTACCGCTGCCGTTTGATTGGGTTGGATTGGGTTGGATCAATAAAATTAAAATGAGCTTGGCTCAATAATATTATTTTTTTTTTACTAAAGGTTTATTTAATTTAATCTTGGCTTGGCCCAAATTGTTTTGTTGTTTTTGTTTAATGTGCATTGGGTTAGGGCCTGAAGACAAATCTTCTAGAAGGAAGGGAAAAACAAAAAAAGGTTTTTATCTCAATAGTTGTGACTGTTCGGGTTAAGTGGCTCTCTGAACAGTCATAGTAACCCTCCGAACAGCCACCATGTCCCTCCAATGAGTCACTTCTTCATCTATAAATAGGACGGCATTGTAGACATTTTTTCAATCCAAAAAATTTGCCTATTCCAGTGCGTATCAATAGCATTCCAGTCTTGTTCTGTATTTTTGTTTTTGAGAGTTCAACGCAATCTTGGTTCGCTTGTTGGACAGTTTGTTGTGCGACTATTGTCCATCGATAATCGTTTTATCCTGAGAAGCAATCGTCCACGAAACCAAGCGGCACCTTTATAAGGAACGAATTTGCTTTAAAGATATAGTATTCATATACTAGCCTCAGTTGTAAATTTCTAAAAACCTGAAATTAGTTCAGTAAAGTAATTTGATTTCCAGTTTGTTATATTTTGCGTTTGGAAAAATTTGGTGCCTACATATGGTTGATTGGTTTCAAACACTTCTCCATCAATTATTTGGATAGAACTTTTTCAACATTTTCTTCCTTAAGAAACTATATAAGCAAAGCCGGCTAAATTGAAGGGCTACAACGCATTCAAACTAGACTTTTAGGTCTAACATAGTTCTTCTTTCCCCAAGACAACGACGGAAGTTAACAGGAACAGTATTTATCCTGCCTTGTTGCCTACTTGGAACATCTCAGTAACTACCGGCAGATCAAGTGGATGATGGTCAAGTGCTACATTTGAACAAGAAGGAACTGGTTTATCTAGTGTTCAACATACTATTGCACATGGTTTTGAGAAGGAAAAATTATTGATAATAAAGCAGAAAATGAGAATCTTCAATTCAAAATTGATTAGTTGTTTATCCTCCATTTGCGTCTACTTTGGGTGAACATCTATAAGGGCGAGCTAGAGTTTGGAATGGTCTTAAGTTCGAAATATATATAGTTCATTGGGAACAGGTTATATAAAGTCATTAAGTTTTTTAACAGTGATTTCTTCTTTCAGTTTCTTTGAATGGAACAGAAGTCAGAACACAATATTTTTGAATGAAGGGACAAAGTTTTGGTAGTTAGTTGGATGGTGTCTGCCAATACAAACTTGATTTGGTTATAACTTACATAGCATCTTTTCGTTCTTTCTATTTTCTCTGCTTTCATGTCTTCTGCAGCTATGTGAATAACATTATCGGAACTGTCACAGAGCTTTTCAATTGTACTTAAAAACCCAACTTTCTTTTTGAAACTTAAAAACCCAACTGTATTCGAAATTTGAGACCCTTCAGCTAGTTATTTTATGGATAAGCTGATAAATTATGTCTCCATGCTTTCGCCCCATTTGACACAAATGGTCTCATGATCATCCCAAAGCACCAAAGTCTATACAATGGCCTTCTCTCAAATCAGACAGCAAGTGATCACACTGGTTCTTCATATGAACTTGTGTTGGTTCTGGGATTATGGGAGTGTTGATAATTGTTTGTGAAAAGTGAAGAAATTTGAGAACAGAACGGAAGAAAACTGAACTTTGTTTTCATTTCATTTGTTTCAGAAGAGCGCCATGATCCAGCCTTGGCTTCCAATGAAAGATCACAACCCCTTTTATACAGACTGAAATGGCTAATTAACTTTTCCGCAAAAATCATTTCACAAAGAAACACAAATCCTAACCAAATGTCTGCCATGCCCCTGTTGAACCCAACATCTGCCACTGCCTTTTTGCCATTCTCAAATGCAGGATCAAAGTTAATCTTAACATAGCCATGTGGAGGGCAAGACCAATCAGAAGTGGATGATGAATGGCCTTTGTATACTAGAACCAACATAAAAGAATCTTTTGCACCTATGTGTTAATCCCATAGCTTCAAAATCTCTTATTTGATTTTGAGAACGTCCAATTATTTGAGCTATAGACTTTCAAATAAAATGGCTGTGAACATGATCGCATTTGGAATACAAAATTGGTAGAAGATTCATATTTTAACACTTTTGCAATGGTCAATGCAATGATCAAGCTTTGCATTTTCTGCTGAATGGTATGTTTGCTGCTATGGCATCTAAACGACATGTGAAAGTAAAGTTGCTTTGAGTACTTACACGTCCAGATATGGAGGAATTCATAGTCTTTTTATTTTGTCCAAGTAACGCCAGCAAAACACGCATTTTTTTATACCAAATAACGTTTATGCTATTACTTTTCGTTTCCCCCGTGTCCAAATGAAAATGTAGTTTCAAAAACAAAGAAAAGATAACGAGAATTGATTGATGGAAAAGCGCAAACAAAAGCATTGAGATGAAGGAATACTTTATGTATAAAAGCTAAACAACAATTGCAAGAAAGTAGACATTTGATAGAAATAATCCCCGCAAAAGAAGAACGAACAAGTAAATGTCTCATAAATTGTCAAATTCTGTTTAAAGAATATGCAATATTTACCAAAACAATGAAGTGGGGGCCTACCCATTGAGCAAAATAAGAAATGGACAGAAATCCCAAGGCTGTACACTTTTCCAATGAGACTAACAATAACTATAGAAGGCTATAGATCTCCTGCATCTTTTGGCTTTTAGATGAGTTCATCCATCCATCCATCCATCTATAGTTTTGATTGCAAATTAGTTGACAACGTAAAGAAATTCAGAGTTTAACAAGAGCAAACCAGAGGTTTCCCTTTACTCTGAATGACCAAAGTTCCACCGTCATCCCTGCACACAGGTTATGGTGCTTCGCAACATCATTCCACCCAGTCACCAAATTATGTACTAAACTTCTACTCATATCCAACCACCATCATTCCCTTTGCCATGTTCTGATCCATTCTCTCCCATAATCCTTGACTTTTATCTGTGGAACACCTTTGCCATTTTACCTAGTGGCCAGAAAGGCCTTCTCTTCCCCACTTAGAAATCTCATTCTTTGATTTGTTTACACGGGAGAGAGAGAGACGCCCATTGTTAGGGTTCACGTCGGTGTCGAAGAGTTGCTTTTTAGTTACCAACATGGCATGGGATCCCCCCTAGACTTTGGATTCGTTCAGTGAATTCAACAGGCAACTATCAGGTGTTCTCGGGTGCAACAACGACGTTATGCACCTTCTTCTTCTTCTTCTTATTCGCTCTCTTCTTTGCCCCTCCCTTTTCTTCTTCATCACTTAATTTCCAATCACTCTCGCCCTCACTGTCTCACATGGCCTTTTTGGACCCATTTTTTTCAGATTTATGCACCACCTTTTTTTGCTCTCTAATGGGTCTAATGGGTTCCCTTTCCCTCATAAAGAATCGAATTTTGAGAGGCTCCTTATGCTCAACAACATAAGGACGCTCCTTAGGCTCAACTGGCGGTGACTTCTTAGGCTCAACAAAAGGAGGTGGCTTGTAGGTTGGCTTTTGCAACTCGTACTCATTAGAATAGTGCATATCAGTGTCATCGAAATTAGGGTTCTTGAGCAATTTTCTTATGATCTTCAATCTCTTCTTGGTATTGAGTTTGAATAGATACTCTCTTGATATCTCTCGCACCTCCTTGAATTTAAAGTATTTGCATCCTGACTCAATAACCTCTGCATTGTAAACATTCCACTTGTCCTCCATTTTTCTTCTTTTTTCCTTCGCCGAGAACAGAAATTGAATTTCTCTAGGAAAGGATGGAGTAACAAAAGAAGAAGATGGCCAAGGGAAGAACTCTGGGTTTTTGTTTTCTTTTGTGACGATGGTATTAAACGTGGGGAAATATATAGTGTGAAATCAGAGGGTGAATGGGGAGTTACTTGAGTGAAAATGAATTACTACTTGGGACTGAAGTTTCCGAAATAAGTAGTACTTAGAGCTCACGTTTCTGAATATGGGGTAATTTGGATTTGTTTGGGATACGTATTGAAAGGAATTAGCTGTAATAAAACGGTTATAGATTCAATAAATAACAAGAGATTCGATTTTTGATTGCCCAGAAATCCAGGCAGATCGAATTAGGAAAGAAATCCAGGGTTTTCAAATGAATTCTGTTTTAGTTTAGGATTGGGATTGGGATTGGGATTTGAAGAATATTAAAACCCTATTTTTTACTGTCGGGACAAGCATATCTCCCCTTCAAATAGTATCACAAGCATCCAAATTACTTCCTTCATTCCCAAGTACTCGTTCCTTACTTAGTATCCTAATCGAATCCAAATTACAACCATTTCAGATGCTTCATTCCCAAGCCTTCAGAAACCCCATTTCTTTCCAGCTTAGGAGACCAATTTTCCCATAAATTTAATTCATACTTGTGTATACAATATACATACATACATACATACATACAATCATGCACATGTTTAGTGGATATACAACATAGCTATAACAGAAATTCCATACAACATAGCTATAGCTATAAATTTCATACGCCGCTTGATTTTCCAAGTAAAAAACACGTGCAAATTTCATTTTTCCCAAAAAAGCATTTGCATTTCTAAAATGCGCCTTCTCCCAAGATAACACGCGTCTTCTTCCGAAGAATTCTCAAAATCTTAAATCGAACAAGCCTCGTTTGCTTTACCCAGACAGAATGACCAAATCGGTAATCTAACATTTCCATGTAATATCTAGGCTAGATACATGTATAAAACATCACCACTTCCAAAATCTAACTTTCAAGAAATCAGTAATATATGCTTGACTCAAGTAGCTAGAGTGAGCATTATTACATGAAACTCAAATAACACTTCCACGAGTAAAACTTGTTCCAATAAAGACATAGCCAATTAGCTATGCACAGTAACCAAATCAGATGTTATCTCTGTAGCCCTAAACTTGGAGTCGCATTCATGTTGATTAAGATCCCTTTGCCGAAGCAGCTTCACGTTCTTGACGACGATGTTCTCTCTGAATGATTGATACAAAATTTAGTAATGGAGAAATAGAAATAAATTCACCAGTAGCCATATCAATAAATGGATGCAATGGAGAAATAAAAATAAATTCACCAGTAGTCATATCAACAAATAGACTGAGAGACACTGTGGAGCATAGATATCGATATAAGGCTATGCAAGAAAGTCTGAAAAAGTTAGAATATAGTTACAGCTAGATATGCTAAATTAAGATATAATTTTACAAGAATTGTGGTAAATCATGGTATTTTTCTTATGTTGTTCTCAAGTTGTTTGAATATAAAAAAACATGTATCACAAAATAAGGATGTTCAATATTCTCTAAAAATTGATGATATTATGTCATTTCACTATATCTTTCTCTCTAAAGAGTAAATAAAATGTTACAAATTTATACTTATTCGTATTCCAAACAATTTTGCAAGTACTATAATCTTACTTTCATAAAAATTTTGAATACATAATATAGTGTCCGAAAATTATTCAATACGTCTAAAATAAAATAAAATAAAAATAATTTTTATATAGTGAATACTTTTTAGATACGTATTTGTGAGTATCGGTCAATACCGATACAATACGGGCATGACTCCCATCTAGAATTATCCGTGCTTCACAGGATAGACACAGTTCCATCTAAGCTGTCGAACAGAAACAACACAAAAGTAAGCATAAAAACTTTGGGAACCAAGTTTCAGTGCATGCAGTTACTCTCCCAGGCTCTAAATGCTATTTCATTTATAGTTTCATATGTTCCAATCTAAACAGTTTCGATATATTCAACATAACTTGTTTCAAGTCTTAAACGAAGGCTGGACTCTACAATCCCACCCCACTCAACAAAACGCAAAACAATAAACAATAAACATGAAAATAAGTCCAAGGAGGCCTGAAAAATTATGCAGGGAACCTTTTCCCAGTAACAAGGTCTATAGAAACATTTATGGGGAATCCTCTACTCCTTCACCGCAACTTTTTCCTCTTAAGTGGAACTATGGAAGTAATAGATCTAAGCGCAAAATTTTCAAGTACCTTACTAAGGATATCCAATTCATTATACAACTTCACTATTCTGGATTTGGTGCTCGTCAGGGTGATAGTTCAATGTCTGGAAATCATGCTTAGCAGTGGAAACAGGTTCAAGTCTACCAGTTTGACAAGAGTAAGAAACCATTTTAAGTCCCATTTCCAACCCAATTAAATGGTGCTGTTCAGCTAATATAACAAGCGCTATAAATTCAACAGTACAATGCCACTTTACCAACTTGCTTTTCATCTTATGCATATTCTAACCTTTTAAACATTATTTACCGGTGGAGTTGATGCATTGAAATGTTGAATTCGGATCAGGATTTTGGTCATTGTATTCATTAGATTTTGAGATTCAGCTAATGTGAGAATTCAATGCAAGTTAAAATCACTCCATTGATTAGATGCAACAAAAAGAAAGTAACACGAAGGTAGTATTTGAATTACAAGAAAGGTAGATTCAGCATCGAAAAAGTGGCTTTTTCTCCTAGTTGTCTACAACATAAATCAAGAATCAAGGGAAAAAGGATGGCAAATATCAAAAGCAGCGAGTTACAATGACCAGAAATTACGTATCCTGCTCCCAAACTATCAAATTGGGAGCCATAGACTCAGCAATCATGGATTTTTAGTATTTATTGTGGTTTCTATTAGAGATGAGTGGCGTGTTTCTAGAAACAGAGGTCGATGACATTTTGATAGACAGAGGGGTCACAGAATTACAGGAAGAAACGCTTCATAGAAGAATATTATGCCTTATGCGGTACACTGGAAGTAGAAAGATATATGTTCCAAAGAGTGCCGCTACCAAACATGGGCGGAAGAGTCACTCTTCGAGTTTGTATTTGACTGTAAAACAAGGAAGAAAAGATACTTGCCCTAAACATCATTAAGACTTTGTAGATAACTTGGATACTACAGATTCTTTCATGGTAGTAGTAAATATCTATCCCCCAAATTTGCTTGGGTCATGCACCCCTTTTGTACTCTAATGCAGTTACTTTAAAGAATAATGCATTCCGCAGACCAGATTTTACCATATACTGATGAATTTGGAAACGTACCCTTCTTTCCCAGTATGGAAGAAAGCACACAAAATCATAGACTGGAGTAATGGTAGACACTAAAACAACATTGAGACCAGTAAACAACAAGAGAGCTGCCATGGGTCGAGTTCTATGTGGCATCTTTCTTCGAATTTAGTAACCTTGTTGTCCTGCAATGAAAATCACAGCTAATAATGTACCATTAATCAGCTTAGGAAGAACCATTGAAAGCTAGGGCGAGATGACCCAAAAAGACATTACCTGTGGTGTGCTTGTGTTTGAGAATAGGTACAAAAAATACACAAATGTTTACTCTACATGTATAAAGAAATTAGGTTGTAATAGAGATCGATTTGAAAACAGTCCAAAAGCAAGAAGGCCTAAGTGGTGGCATTAATGACTAAGAGAAAAGGGGAAATTGATGGAAGAGCTACAAAAAGAAAATGGTGTGATGGACAAAATTGGCTAACAACAAACTCACCAGCATCCATTAGATCCAGAGAGGCAATAGTGACGAACAGGAAGAAAACATAAAAGACACACGCCAAAGTAGCTATACTTGCCAAAAATACATCAAACAAACTACAAGACTTTCTCTGTCCTGCTCGCCAGCCTTCTTTTAATGGCCGCTTTCCATGTGTTCAAGAGAATTCAAAGAATCGACCACACTATTCGGAATAAATATCCATTCATTAACCAAATCAATAACTTTTATAAGGTAACCTCGTGGATTTCTGTTCCACGGTTCCACCGATGTGGAACTAAAGTTGAAGCACTGGCTTCTGAAAAGAGATGAATGCCTCTTCCATCCTTATATTACCAATGTAGATTCCAGAGTTCAAACCATAACCTAGGGTCCTAGGAATCTCATTTAAATCTGGCACAGCCTGCCCACAGTCAGGACTAGTGGATACATATGCTACTTAATTGTTCATCTAATGAAACTAAACAATACATTTTGTTCAAGCCTTGCGAAGCGTCCAACCCTACTCTAAGCTCTCCTTTCCATCTCAGTGGCTCAACCTCCCCATCTCAAAGTTTAAGCTCTTGACCCTATACTGAAGTCTCTACTCAGTCAGACTCTCTCGCCATTACTATCAGTCTATCAGTAATCACACTCTATGGAAGATGCAACTCCTCACAAGAACTAAAGAGCTCCACACACACTACATGAGACTGCCTAAACTCCCACCCAAACTGCCACTCTCCCTTATACTTAAGACAGCCTCAATGCACACTCTTTCAACCTTCAGCCGTCTTGTGCCAGGTCAGTGGCTGGCTATCATAACTTCCCTAAGATTCCCATAACCATCCACTTGTTACTAATTCCTCACTGACCCTTACGCACATATTCTTGCCAAATGTCTCAACAACCACTACTACCCAAACAAATCTAGCGACTACAGCGTATGTCAGCCCAATTCAAGCCTAGGGGCAATGGAACCCATTGAGTAATTTTATCAAACACCTGATGGCCATTTACTGCAATTCTCTTTCTCTGTCAGAACCAACATTCGCTCAATCAACAGAACCAAAAACAATGTAAGTTGGTAGAGGTGCACAACCCCAGTACATGTTTCCACTAACACGATTGACTCCACATTGACCAACAGACCAAACAAGCACACTAACCGATTTGGGTTGAGTGATTCGATAGAAAATGAGAAATGTACAGAAATGATAATTTCTGACCACTTTCTTTTCCCCTCTCACCAAACAGTAATGATGAGATTTGGTAAGAAAAGCTTCCGCTTTCTCATCACACAATTTTCTCACCCTCCAAAAGGGGGCTGTAACATAACAACAGACAACTCTTATGCAATAACCCATTAAACATCACAGTCTTCTCCACACAAACACAGATTTCACATAGTTGAAGAATAAGAAGAAAAAGATTTACAAGTTTTTTTTGCTAAATAAGATTTACACATTACCGCAACCAAGTGTAAGCTTCAATTAGTAGCTACCTATTCTTCAGCAAACTCTAGAGGTTTTTGTTTAGCTTCTGGAGTTAACAATCTGAACCTTTTGTTGAATTTTGGCTTAAAATAAACCCGCCACCCTTTTTGTTATTCCAAATGAACCTCCTGGTAATCATTCTAATGCAGTTATACTCAGAAATTGTCATTTTTTTCCCTAGAGATCTTTTAAGAAATTAAATCCAATGATTGAAATATGAGTAAGTAACTAAGCTTTCGTAGCCCATTAACTAAGTTTTTGTAGCCTACACCTCAACTCTACTAACACAAGCGAGAACAGAGAAGGAAACATCCATTAACTACAGTGATATGCAGTTCATTTACCGGCAGCTAAAGGACCATATCAGAACAAAAGAGATGCACACAAACTGCTATTTTCGGTTAACACCACTACCATGCCTATTTTCAGTTATTTAAATGAAGATCCTTGAGCTCATGGCTGTTATGCCACTAGCTAACAAAGAGTCAAAGACTATTTCAAACTTCATGTTAGCAATACCAGACGAAATCACACAAAACCCTGATTCATTTACGTTGTCATTGCTAAATTATATGCCAGAGATTAAGATAAAAAAATTGACATAGCAGGTAGGATTCTGTGGGAAACATTTTGTCAAACATCTTGCAAGCATTCTGTGGGAAAACATTCTTCTTAGTTCAATTTCATCAATCCTACAAAAATATGAAAGAAATAATGCATAGATAAACATATTTTACGACAGACAGAAAATGAAACTAATTTATTCCTTCTATTAATCAGCTAATTTTGAAATTAAAATGCAAACCAAAACACGCTTCAAAACCAACCCAGTGCCCTAAACTAACACATTTCCAGAAAAAATAATCAGTACAACCCCAACCTCCACCTCCAACACATGAAACAAGGAGAAGTGAAAGTTAACTATCCGCGTGAAAATCGGACCACCAAAGAAGCAAACCAAAATTAGGGATTTTCGATTGTGAATGTACCAGAATTCGCACGAGTCAGTCGACTTTAAAAAAGCGCTGTCTAGTATCTTCTTTGGTCCTTAGATTTCGATCGAGGCTCTGAAGAGTCGCAAAACCTAGAGGGAGAGAGAGAGCGCGCGCTCGAGAAGGGATGGCGCGAAGTGAGGAATCCGTACATAGCGAGGGAGGAAAGACTGGCTAGAAGTAGCCAACCAAAACAAAGAAAGCCAAAATAGTGATTTGCCTAACGTTTGGCTAGCTATAATATCTATCCCCGTTGGGCCTGTATTTGTTTTTTGAATTAGTGTTTTTGTCTTTATTTAAATATTGGGTAAATTGCACTGAACTCCCTTGAGGTTTCAATGCAGAGACCTCTCTTAACGCTTTTAAACATACTGATCTCTCCTACTTTATAAATTATTTTTAGCAAATTATCTTCTGTCGTTAACTTCCTACAAATAACATTATTTTTAATGAATAAAAAACTAAAATATCCCTTATTAGTCTTTTTATCTATCTTTTTTATATATCTTAGTATATTTATGTGCGTGTGTATAACAATATATTATATGATATATTTGTGTGAGTTATATAATTATATTTAATTTGCCCTACTCTATTATTTTTAAGCACGTTTTGTCTCTATTCAAAAAAAATTCGCATATCTTGTTTTGGCCTCAAATGTTTGTGGATTATTGATCCGTTTCAATGAGACGAATTTAAAAAATACAAAATTATGTCTAAAGTTAAAAATAAAAGTAATTAAAGACGACTAATAAACATAAAAAAATCTTATTTTTTATTATTTTTATTTTTTCTAAAATTTTTTCAAATTTGATTGATTATTTATAATTTTTCTAAAATCTCTTATCGAAATGAAGTAATAATCCAAAAAAGTTGATGAAAAATAAAAAATTACAAAATAATTGACGAAAAAATAATCAAATAATAAAGTTAGCCCAAACTTAATCCTTATTTTTAATAAAATTTGTATAAATGAATATATCTGACAACTACTTCTTACAAAATTATAGTTACTACTTAATTTATCTTGTTATATTTATAATTCTCTGTATATATATTTTATCTAATAAAAAAACATATGCATTTTAACTTATCTCAAAACAAAATTACTATAACTTTTAATTTAACTTATCTATTTTTCTTTAATATTTCAATTACTTATGCATCTTAGCTTTTATACATCTTAATTTTTACTTAATAAATTTTGTTATTTTTTTGTCATATATATGTATGTTATCTAATAAAAGTATATATATATATATATATATATCTTAATTATTATATCAAGAAAAAACTCTTATAAATTAATTGAAAAAGTAGTCAATGTAACTTAATTTTAACATAATATTTTATTTTTTATTAGAACTTCAAGCATAACGTTGGAAATTTTTATAATTATGTTTACATATGATAATATTGTAATTAAAATAAATATTCTTGACTTTACATGTTTGGTTAATTTTTTTTTATGTACTAGAGATATAAATACATTACTAGCACATCTTACTTATATATAATGTGTTGTAAAAAAAATCAGTATAATTTACTACGTTTGTTTTAACATCTCACTTTCTTATTAAAGTTTTAAAAGTTGACTTTCACCGACTTTGTGTACTTTTTATTTTTTTCTTGTTTTTATTGAAAATCACTTTAACAAGATAAGATTAGACATTATGTACTTTTTAAATATAATATTTTTGTTGAAGAGAACAAATTTTAATTGATTAATTTTAACCAAAACATTATTAATCCTATTAATGGTTTACATAATTTTATGTATATACATATGTGTGTGTACATATTAATCATAGGTAATTATAGTTATACAATATATATTTTTATACACATACATAAATAGATTAAGTATACAAAAACATGGATAAAAAGACTAATGCAAGGTATTTTAGTTTTTATTCATGTTTGCAGGAACTTAACGACGTGAGAGAATCTACTAAATGGTTTGTAAAGTACGAGAGATTAGTATATTTTTTAAAATCTCAGGGAAAGTTTTTGTATTTGCTGGAAATCTTAGGGGAGGTTAGTGAAATTTACTCTGAAATATTTTTTACTTTAGCAGTTTTATGTCAATTGTTTTTAATTACTAGTTTATCTTGACAAGAAAAATCTAAAAAAAAAATTGTGACAAATACAAAATATAATAAAAAAATCAAATTATTTTGTCTTTTCTTTATTTTTTTATAGTTAGTCCAGTTTTTTAATTTTTCTAATTTTTATCACCGAGATGAAGTAATAACTCACAAAAATACTCAAAACTAAGAAAGCAAAAAAAATTAAGATAAAAAATAATGTAAAAAAATAAAAAGTTCGGCCAAAGTTAACCGAAAAGTCTGCTTGAAATTTTTTAAAAGTCAGCTTTTTAAAAAGAAAAAGAAAAATAGGACCAAAAATGTTTAATTACTCAAAGTACAAAAGAAAATTGCTATGACATTTTGAGAAAACTTTGGTTGGTTTATTGTTGTGGTCTCTATTGGACTTTAGAGGATCGTGTGTTTCATATATATTTAAATTTTACTAGAGCTAATGAGATGAATTTAAAAAAAAAACTTTTGTAATTGAGCTAGAATTTAATTGGTGCACTTGAAGTGAATCTCCATTNNNCCATTAAATGCCCCCCCCCCCCCCAAAAAAAAGTCTTCTTGCCAATGCATTAGTAATCCGACGAGAAGAAAATATTTCATGAAACCATTACATCATGTGATCGAGCTGATATGGTGGTTTATTGGCTTACATATAATACTACAATTGCAATTGACCAATGTATTAGTAATTCGACAAAAAGAAAATATTTTATAAAACTGTAACATCATGTGATCGAGCTGACATAGTGAGTTACATATAATACTGCAATCGCAATTGACAAAAGTAGTCTAAAGAAACACCTTGTGCTCGGCATGATCAAACTCCACACCAACTTTTGAACACGTGGCTAACCTTTTGTGGACTCCTACCCTCATTTCTCATTGGACGACGAGACCGGTGGGGTCTGGAGTTAAACCCGGATAGGTTTTGGATTGGGGAAAGAATGCAAAGATGGATTTAGAGGACAATGCACCACTTGGTTCTGGGAGAAAAATGTGTGATGCCAAGACAATAACAATTTTCAGCAAAGGATCAACAACAATCCATTAGTGACAACAGGCAGATAATCTCAACCAAAACACACGAGAGAGAATCAGCAGTGACACATTTCTTACAAAAATAGCCTAAACATTACACCATAAATAAACCCCTTTTCAGCTGGATTTTTTTTTGGGTTTGGTAATACAAAGTAAAGCTAAATCAAACGAAAAGAAAAAAAGAAAAACCCCAATTCTGCTACAATTCCTTCCTACTTCTTGTAGATATCAACAACATGATCACATTATTGCACATACAAAAAGAAAATATGCATATAATACCTACTCAATGTATGCAATTTACATGTGCAGACTGAGTTGTAAATACAATGAATTAACCACCCTACACTGCAACCCGCGTATGTCCTAGCATTGATCCATCATCCATTTCAAAACTTGTAAATGAACCTCTTTTGGACCTCCCATTAGATCCAAACTTCCAGATTGTATGATTAAGTTGGAATCTACTGTTTATTACTCCCGTGGTCGGGCCATCCACAGAGAACTAAGGGCTCGAAGTCTGGAGAAATAGTCATTTATTCCAAGGAGGGCACGGGCCGACTGCCTTGTTGTCAAAATGCGGTGCATTTGTTGTAGCGTCTGTTGTCGCAAATTATCAGCCTGGTAATAGCCAAAAAAGAGACCAATTATGAAAGTACATTCTTCTGGGAAAATCTAGATTACCAGCATTACATAAATTCACAACCCACAAAATAGTGGTAGGCATTTTAGATGTTCACTATTCAACTTTATCGTCATTATCAAGAAGAACAAATGCATAAAACTAAAAGAAATTCATTTCTATTAAGTGCCAAAAAGAGTAAACCCTGTGCTAAATAAAGAAATGAAATTTAGAAGCCAACGCTTTAAACCCTAGGCCAAGTACACTTAGTTAGATGCACATTATCCATTTCTGTTATCAAGCACAACAAAGACAAAGCAATATCAATCGCTCATGCCTGAGTTGGCTGCCTAAAACACAAAGAAGGTCGCCAAAAGGCAATGATCTAACCCCTGGAATACTTGAGACTTCTAGAAACCTTAGAAACCTATCTAACATCAAATAAGACCCAGAGATTAATCCTGATACCTATTCCAGCCATTTTTAGAAATTACAAAAACACCCCTGACTGATAAGTATACTAAAAACCTAAATGGTAAGCTTGCCAAATCATTATGACCGACTCCAAATCAGATAAATCAAGATCCCATATGGGTAGCTTGAATGAGAACCTTGGAATCTGACTGAAAACTTTGTACATTATAAGAGTCCAAGCAAACATATCATTAATTAATTTCTCACCAACCAATCAGAGCATAGGAGCCATAGACTATGTACAGACGATCACCAAGAAAATAATAAAATGGAAACTTACCTGGCGGACAAAACCTTCTAGAGTACCCAACTTCCCCATGGCCATGGCCATTTGACCCATATAATTTGCCACATTTCCTGACGATCCTGATTGACCAGGGGAGCCATTAGCTAATGTCTCAGCCAGAGATTGCTGTAATGCTTCCATTCCCTGTGAGAGAGCATCCTCCGCCTGCTGTGACGATTGCTGTAAGTTGTAGATGCCCACTAACTGTTGTTCGGTTAGAGGCTCCAGTTGATTCACGAGGAGCTGCATTGATGTGATTCAATCCACAAGGCAAACTAATTAGAAAGATAAGACAACCCCAAGAAAATGGAGAAAAGGCAATGGGTCATGTTCCCCAGAAAAAAAGTGCAAATCCTAACTCTATCTCTCTAACATGTTCGAACTGAGTATATTCTGTATGCAAACATAAATAAGGGGCATATAAAAATTATAATCCTATTAACGGATCAGAGGTGGAAGAAGGAGAAGAGTCCTAAAACCATAACTGATCCAGGATTTAGTTTTAGCTTACTACCACTGTCCCTACGCTGAGGCGAATCCTGTCAATAGAACAAAAAATTGCACTCCCTAGGCTGAAGAGGTAAGTGAGCTTGTTCTCCTCCCTCAAAGCTCGAGTTCTTAACACCACTCTTGCAATTTTCTAATGCCGCTCAGGCTGGCATCTGCTTAGCTAAGCCTGGTCTGCGTCTCTTGTGGGGTGGCGTCACACCTAGGATCAGAATTTCATACTGGTATGTTCCGGTTAACTAGGAAACGGAAACGTAGCGGAACCATTTCAAACACAGCCAAAAGGCCCAGCACAAAATGGAAATGTCAAAAGAAAATTGGACATTTCTAGTAGGTGTTAAAACAACTCAATGTTTTGGAATCTTTTGTAGAATTTTGACATGTTTTGGTTTCAGTATTTGTAGGTGGAAACATTGGTAGCACCCAAAAGGACTGAACATGTTGTTTGGTATGATGCATTGTTTAGATAGGGTAAGGAACTGTTCCGGAAACATTTGAAACGGTTTGAAAACATTTCCAAAAAACTGCTGGATAAAATTGAAATGTCAAAGGACTTTGAGAATGTGACAATGTCATTACAGGATTATTCAAATATCTGTTGAAACAACTAGATGTTTCTTTATCTTCATACAATTCTGACATGTTTCAGAGTGTGTCTCATATGTGAATTTGGAAACATCAGAATTTTGGGATTCCATTAATATTTCACTATGATGTATCGGCAGTCTTATGGAAGTGAAACGAAACGAAATTTTGTTCCTTGACCACACCCGGTATTTACCCAGTCACGACTAGTAAGGTTGGTTGTCCTGGTTGGCAATTTTTCAAGTACATATCAGATTTTCCTAATAGCTTGTATGTTAATCTAATCCCTAACCCCATCCTAGACTTGATCAAAACAACTACATATTCTCAAACCTTAAGTTTGCATAAACAAACATTGGACTGTGAACATATCACATGCAAATGCCACAAATTTTCGTGCTACTTGTCGATAATAGTTTTCAATAGTCAATAGTTTCTGAGGTGAAAAGAGAGTAACTATAAAGAATCTCACTTTGAGAAGTTCAGATGAGCGGAAGCCACCAATCCACAAAAAACACCGCTCCGATGGCGTTTTCCACATTCCTGATAAGATGTGGAAGACATCAGTCTTGGCCGCATTGGATTTCATCCTGAAAATATCATCAAACTGTGTGATGACACTGTCCACAACAGTGCGAAGCTCAGTGTCGCTTGCATGTGAGTTGACTGCTGTCCTAAGCTCGTTTGTCTGCCGAGTGTGCTCTTCCAACCATCGTGCATATTCTACATCAAATGCCAAGGCCCCTGAACAAAAAAATATAATCAAGAAGGCCATCTTTTCATACAAAGCACATTTTGACAAATGCAATGACATGAACAGCTGAACCAATAGAGCAAAGTGATAGAAGCAGAGGAGGAGAATTTACAGAGGAAATCTGTATGTGGTGAGTCAGTAAAGGCAATTCCAAATCAAAAGAAAATGAACAATGAAGGGCAATCAGCATGAACAATCTGCTATATCACCCAGTCACCCAAGTTGGTAGACAAAAAAATTCCAAATTGCTTCCCTTAGCCAAACAAAAGAGACTGAAAGCGAAGCATAAACGGCGTATCAAGTAAATGACTGGTGTTGAGAATAAATAATAAAGTTATCCCTCTCTCAAATAGCTCAAGTTTTTAGATGAATTGGTGGTTAACAATCTAATATGGTATCAGAGCAAGCAATAAATCATGTGTTCAAACCTCACCACCTACCTAGTGATTAAAATATTTGCACGCTTTTTAGCCCACATGATGGAGAATCTGGTTACACATGAAAGGGCATGTTGAGAATATAAATAATGAAGTTATCCCTCACTCTAACAGCTTAAGCTTTTAGATGAGTTGGTGGTTATTGGTTAACAATCTAATAACTGGCACAAGCAGAAAATGAAAAAACAATGGCAATATTGGTCGTTATTGAAATAGAGGTAAACCATGAATACATCTCTTCAGAAAGAAAAGAGGTACAGACACTTCGGCGATGAGACTACAATGTTACTAAAGCATGGAGAAAGAAAGAAAACAAGAACATGATAGAGAAATTCCAAAAAATATTTTGAGGTCCACAGACAATATATATGGAGTAAGTCCTTCAATACTTCAGTTCAATGCGAAAAAAAGAAGCAAGAGAAATGATCATTCAAGACTTGTTCAAGATATACTACTCTCCAAACCTAAGTTGGACTACCACATTCTCTAAGTTGTACTCGCTCTTGCTTTTCGATTTTTTTATTTCCTCCTAAGATGACTCGGAATTAATAGCACGAAGTACAAAAATCTAAATAGACATTCTTGCAGTACATGATTTTTCATTGCCTTCTTTAACTAAAGTCTCCATCGAGTTGCTTTATGGTCTAGGTAGTCCATCACTTATCTTTCTATGGTTTCGTGGACTTCTGATATTTCATGCTTGAAAACCTTCAGGAATATTAAGATCTTAATGTTGGAGAACCTAATAGAGAAGAGAAAGAGAAGAAGCACACAAAAGGGTCACAACTCTAATTCTCAAAATACCCTTAAATTATCATTAATCAAACTCTAATGATTGCATATCATCAAACCTCTTATTTATAGTCTATGGACACTAATGACAAAATAACCAAATATTAAAATAAACCCCTAATAACAAATAAAATAACTACCAACGACATTTATTGGACCAAAAAGGCTCTTTTATTCGCGTTGCCTCGCTTGAGGCTTCCAAGCGGATAATTACGATCCAACCAGCCAATAGATGCACCATCACTTAGCCTCATAGTTTCCACATCTTTAGCTTCTTCTTTGTTTTTTTGGGTCTTAACCATATTCTAGCTTTCAATTTTGAATATGACAAGAATAATTGAGCTTAACAACTTCTCTGATAGGGTAAATAAGACCTCCCTCCGCTGAGGTTTCTGAAACTAAAATAGACCTCCGTAGTGGTCTCTAAAATTACACTGCCCTCCCCTATTAGAGTTGTCGTTCACGGAAGGTAACCGAAATTCTGGTTTACTCACATCTCCTACCAAATTTTCTGAGATTTTACACCCTGTAAGTGATGATTGGTCAGAGCTTCAAAGACCCCAATCCGGTTTTGTGTGTGTCTGTGTCTGTGTCTGTGTCTGTGTCTGTGACCAGAGAAGGTGACTGAGTGAAGTGGAACTGTGTGTACCTCAGACCAGTGTAGCCATTGTTTGCATGCGTGTGTGAACAGTGAAGATGGTGGTGGGTCGTGGTGGCTCAAGTGTTAAATCTTATAAGTCGAAACCCTGAAAATTTCTTACAAATGGAAGCTGGAGTATCACCTACTCAAATGTGGTAACCCTCCCAAACCTTCAACGGACTGAATTGAACTGCAGCTACAAGGCCCAGTTCGATGCATTTATGGAGCCCAGCCTACCCAACTTCTTATGATTGTCCCCGAATCTCATAAATTTGAACTGCTCAGAACCATAAACAGCTCGCAGAAGTTGAAAACAGAAAGACTAGTACAATAAGACATGCATACCATTTCCGACTGTTGCCTGAGACTGATCTCCTGAGCTTGATATATATATTCCCTGAAAAAGAAGAAGAAAAAACAAAAAATTAGGTAACCAAAAGAAGCAATTGATCTTATCACAGAAATTCAAAGGGATCAACCACAGCTCAATCTGATTTGCAGAATCAGGAATCTGATTGCACAACTAGGGGATTGCTCTGTCACTCGTATATGTAGGGAAGCTAACTCGTGCAGATTTTATTGCACTTCACTCGAAAGGAATATGCATATCCTTCGCAAGAACCTTCCCAACTGAAAAGCTGTTAACAAAGGATGTGAGAGGCTGGGAGTATGTTAGGTCTTTATCCGTGTAATGTTTACTTTTGGGCCTTGCCCCGTTACAATGCCAAACAAAAAAAATGAAGTGTGAAACGCAGAGTATTCCACCTGATGGACAAAAATAAACAGCAAAATACCAATCATACAAAACATAAAACATTCATAATATAGACCAAGAAAACAAATAAACCTGCTGACGGGCTCGCTGCAACTCCTGCTCAAGTTGCGTCAGCTTCAGCCGACTGCTCTCTAGCTGTTGGACATAGGCCTACATAAACAAGGAAAAGTACAAGTTAACTTTAATACTACATGATTTACAAACCAAATGTGATATTCTTTGCACACATTACAGATTAAACAGAAGACTATAAGGAAGTTTATCCACCATATAAATTTCCAATATGCATGTGTATCTTCATATATACAGCTAACAACACAGGAAATGTGAAAATGGAGTTTGACATTTAAAGTATGATAACCTACTTTTTTTCTCAATCGGCTTTTTCTGGCAGCTTCACGATTCTGAGCAAGCCTCCTTAATGTCTGAAATTAATGTTTCAAAAGAAAAATAGAAGCATGCACAAAAAAAAAAGTAGCAGAAGTTATTGTACCAGCTGAGATAGTATGAAAATTGTAAATAGTATAACCTTCTGATCCAATGTTTTCTCCTTTGATCTGTCGCTGGAATCAGAGGCCACAACAGCATTTGATAGACCCATTTCAAACTGTACAGGGAAGTGCTGATTGTAATTAACATCCAATGCATGCCAGAAGCCAGCTTGTTCAAATAACAATTATATTTAATACTTAATGTGTTCCTATTACAGACAAATATTATGAAATCGACATAAAAGTGCTGCTAGGTAAAGACACAAAAAAGCACATTTACATAATACTGTTGCAAATAGACAGGGAAGTGAAGTTAGCTCCAAATTTTTGTTCCAAAAGTACACATCCTCCCGAAATTCAGGAAAAAAAATTAAGCTAACGATTGTTACATCTGACATATCCATGAAGACCTTGGTAACTCTAGTGACACCAACACTTCATGAACTTTTGACCTTTCTATACCTACCAAATAGTCTTCTCACCTACTACCAGAGAAACCAACCATCCAAGAGATGTCTTAGCTTGTGTTACCAGCAAATACTAATCCCCTAGCAATTTACTCCTTCGAATAAATGTTCCAAACCACGGTACAAGTTCGTTCCAAATGGTGACTCTAGAAATATCCCCAAATACTCCCAACTTCATTTTAAAATTCTCCTGAACACAGAAATTCAAATGTAATAAAGATAAAAAAAAATCTAGAGAGATTGGAGCTTTGGCAAAACAAAATGTAAAAAAAAGAAAAAATAAATAGTCACAATGCTCCTACAAATGTATTTCATATTTGCAAATGAAAATAAAAATATTGTCTCTATAATTGTTTGCTGCTTGAAAGTAGTAGTATTAGTATAGCATAGTAGAATAATCTACAGAAGTCAACCTCCACAATCTAGGACATGTGGCGTATCGTGTATTTGTTCCCACTCCTCATACCTGAGCAATCCATGTTCCACGTAAATTAGGACTTATACACAGCAATGTCACTTTATTCCTGTCTCTGTATGTTCTAAGCTCACCTTTTTTCAATGCAAAATTCTAACTGAACTAAAAGCTCAATTCTTCAAAAAAATTCTCCCTCCAAACACTAATACGTACTTCTTTTTTAACAAAGAGGCGCGTACCCCGACAATCAATGTCTTTTGAGTTTTGACCCTCATAAACAAGTAAACCTTATGTGCCCAGTAAAGTAAACAGTATTTGCAGCTTTGCACTCCAAACCATATTACTATTATGTAATCTGTTTATAAACCAACTTTAAAAAAAGATAAAAATAAAATGAATGAGTTCATAGGCAATGTGCAGCTGGGGCGGATGCTAGGAAAGATGAGGTGGTCCACCAT